>CAUDMG010001490.1:1877500-2140000 GCA_958450375.1 Homarus gammarus
TGACAGCTTGAGATCATTGTTTATTAAGTCTCTATCTCTCCTCTCTTCTCTTCTCCTCTCTTCTCTTCTCCTCTCTTCTCTTCTCCTCTCTTCTCTTCTCCTCTCTTCTCTTCTACACTCACGGATAAAGCGAGTATTGTTTCCCCAGGCTGGTAGGATTATGGTCACTACCCCCTGATGGAAGGCTAATATAAAGGAGGTGAAAAGGATTATAGATGGCGTAGTAATCCTAAAGTCATGAAAGGATCAGAACCCTCTTAACAAAGGCGCGGAATCCCATCCCTCATACCTCCGTCTCTAGCCATGCTCCTTTGTTCGTCAGGTTCACGCGTTTATACTCGTCGCTTTTGTTCCGTAGACACACAAGAATGAGAGGGAGTATTTTTTTTTTTTTTTTTAAACTCTTTATTCTTGTTTTGTGTTGATGGCGAAATCATAACCGTGACTTAGTGGTTGTTAAGGTGTTTTACGTGATGTCTTGTTTAAGTTAATCCTTGTTTAATTGGCGTTTGGTGGTGGACTTTAAATATGATATGATTTGATTTAACCCCCTGTCTCTCTCTCCCCCTCCCTCCCCTTCTCCCCCCTCCCCTCCCCTTCTCCCCCCCTCCCCATGTCTATTGTTTGAAGGTTTAGTAAGTATCGTGATGTTTATTCTCTGTTTTGTTATGTTTTACCTATTTTTATACATTAGTTTTTTTTTAAAGTGATTATTATTTATTTAGATACGACAAGTCTCTCTCTCTCTCTCTCTCTCTCTCTCTCTCTCTCTCTCTCTCTCTCTCTCTCTCTCAAGGTGTTATAGAAAGATGTGTATTTATTTGTTTTATTTATTTGTTTTGTTTATTTATTAGTTATTATTCTTGTCATCTATCATTCTATCTTAAGTACAGGAAAAGGTGTTTAGTAACGATGGTAGGGGGTGATAGGGGTGGGGGTGGTGGTGGTGGTGGGGGTTGTAGTGATGGTGGTAGGTGGTGGGGGGTGGTGGGTTGTAGTGATGGTGGTTGGGGGTGGTGGTGATAGGGGTGGTGGTGATAGGGGTGGTGGTGTGTTGTGTTGTGTTGGGTCAAGAGGTGAGAAACATGAATATGTTGAGGCCTTGTTGTGGATGGTGGACACACACACACCCACACACCCACCCACACACACACACACACACACACACACACACACGGTCTCACGCGAACTTCATCTTGCAAATTTTTTCCCCTACCTCTTCAGTCACTGCTTCTTACACCTGCCCTTACACCCGACACACCTCTACATCTCCCACTACACTCCCCTACACCCCCCACTACACTCCCCTACACCCCCTACACTCCCACACACCCACTACACTCCCCTACACCCCTCTACACCCACTACACCCCCTACACTCCCCTACACCCACTACACTCCCCTACACCCACTACACTCCCCTACTCCCACTACACTCCCACACACCCCCTACACTCCCCTACACCCACTACACTCCCCTACACCCACTACACTCCCCTACACCCACTACACTCCCCTACACCCACTACACCCCCCTACATTCCCCTACACCCCCTACACTCCCCTACACCCACTACACTCCCCTACACCCACTACACTCCCCTACACCCACTACACTCCCCTACACCCACTACACTCCCCTACACCCACTACACTCCCCTACACCCACTACACTCCCCTACTCCCACTACACTCCCACACACCCCTACACTCCCCTACACCCGCTACACTCCCCTACACCCCCTACACTCCCACACACCCACTACACTCCCCTACACCCACTACACTCCCCTACACCCACTACACTCCCCTACACCCACTACACTCCCACACACCCACTACACTCCCCTACACCCCCCTACACCCACTACACACCCCTACACCCCCCTACACTCCCCTACACCCACTACACTCCCCTACACTCCCCTACACCCACTACACTCCCCTACACCCCCTACACTCCCCTACACCCACTACACTCCCCTACACCCACTACACTCCCCTTCACCCACTACACTCCCCTACACTCCCCTACACCCCCTACACCCCCCTACACCCACTACACCCCACTACACAAGGTACTGTCATGTGTTCTCGGTGGCTCTTCAGTTACGGAGAAAATTCACCTTACAATCCTTTGAGATTCTTGGCATGATACATTAATTAATGTACACAGACAGGTGAGTTACCTCTCTCTCTCTCTCTCTCTCTCTCTCTCTCTCTCTCTCTCTCTCTCTCTCTCTCTCTCTCTCTCTCTCAGGTGACGTAAGACAGACAGACAGACAGACAGACAGGACTGTTGACTCAGTTCTGCTCTGGTAGTCGAGGTGGTCTTGGTGGCTGAGACAGGGTGAATTACAATAAAGGTTTTAGTGTTGGTTTGAGGTCAGCCCCACACCTCCTCCTCTTACTGCTGTGTTGGTGTTGGTGATATGCTTAATTTGGTTTACTAATGTTGGTGGTGTCTGGCTTCTGTCACCACCACCACTGTCACCACCACCACTATCACCACCACTATCACCACCACCACCACCACTATCACCATCACCACCACCACTATCACCATCACCACCAACACTATCACTACCACCACCACCACTATCACCACCACCACCATCCCACGTATTAACTCTGTCTCCTCCAACATTTTCCAACTTTTCACCCAAATCGGATCTCCCCAAATTTAAACATTGAGTCTCCCCCTCCCCTCCCCTCCCCTCCCCCTCTCCTCCTCCCCACCTCAGTCACGAACCTGTGATATTTCTGACTTGAACCACAAGAGGACGTGACTGTATTATTCGTTTCAACATCACCAGAATATTACCCACACTCCTCAAGGGGGGAAGAACTCACGTGGTAATATTAGTTTTGGGGTCTTTAGATACAACCTGGGTGATGCTACAGAGGTTGTTACATGTTGTTGTGGTTGTTAGTGTTGTTATTTATTATTATTATTATTATTATTATTTTTTTTTTTTTTTTTTTTTTTTTTTTTTTAGTTGGGAACACCTGAAGATTAGACACCCCAGTTTATTACACCTGATGATTAAACAACTTATTTATACCTGGAGGATTAGGTTAGGTTAGGTTAGGGTGTTTAATTAAATATAAACTGTAGTCTCTAATCTTCACGTGAACAGTAAATTTATCTTACGGAGAATTACATTGATATATTTCTTGTCGGCAGGTAAGTGTGTGTGATAAATGATGTCCCGTTAGCTGCTGTAGATCTCGGCCAGGTAAGTCACTCCTACAGTACTACAGGTAAAAAGGTAGATAATTTGACAAGACGGAAAATAAATTAAAACACGGGGTTGAGGTGTGAGCTTTTTCCCGTCTTCTGCCTCAGCAACTCGCGGCGCTGCCAGACGTATGGATAATTTAGCAAAAAAATTCATATTCATAATTTTGTTTTAATATTTTCTTAGACTACATTAGATTAAGAGTATAATGTGACTTAATAAGTTTTATTTTACCTCTGTGTTTTTAGTGTTAGGTTAGGTTAGGTCAGGTCAGGTCAGGTCAGGTCACTTCAGGCCAGTGTTTATGGTCACGGAAAAAGAAAACTGGAATTACCTGAAGATTAACTTAACCTAACCTAACCAAAAATGATTCTTGGACCAAAAATCTGGCTGAAACTCGAGGAAAATAACACGGAAGAGGAGGAGGAGGAGGAGATTTAGGTCGAGGAAGAGGTGTAGGTAGAAGAAGAAGAGGAGGAGGAGGAGGAAGGGAAAGAGGAGATGTAGAAGGAGGAGGAGGAAGAGAAGGAGGAGGAAGAGGATTTGAAGGAGGTGGAGGAGAAGGGTGACCAAGATGGGACTGGTAAACACGTCTTGTCACTCATTACGTCCGTCCGTCCGTCCGGCAGAGAGCACCTCCCCAGAACCTGTTTCACTCAACAAAGGGATGGACGGCCTGTGACGGAGGAGGGAGGGAGAGTAAAAGGGGAGAGGGATGGGAAAGCGGAGGGTGGTAAGGGAGATGCACAAAAAAAGAGAGAGATGGAGGGAAGGTGAGGGAGAGAGGAGGGAGGTAGGGGTTAGATCATTACCTACCTTGCTATACTGAGCAGGTGTATACCTGTGTGTGTGTGTGTGTGTGTGTATATCATTGACTGTCTAGCAATTATAAGACAACACAATTCATTCACACACACACGCAGGCACACGAGCTGGAATTTCCGTCAGACTCTGCTGATCTGAGGCAGCAGAAGTCAAGGTCTCTGAAGGACAGCGCTCAGCAGGAGGCGGCTGGTGGCTGGGGGCGTCCTTAACACGTGGGGCACGGGGCATGGTGGGGCGGGGCTCTTGGGGTGAGCATGGGGCATGGTGGGGCGGGGCTCTTGGGGTGCACGAGGCATGGTGGGGCGGGGCTCTTGGGGTGTACACGGGGCATGGTGGGGCAAGGCTCATGGGGTGTACACGAGGCATGGTGGGGCGGGGCTCATGGGGTGTACACGGGGCATGGTGGGGCGGGGCTCTTGGGGTGTGCACGGGGCTCTTGGGGTGCGCACGGGGCATGATGGGGCGGGGCTCATGGGGTGTGCACGGGGCATGGTGGGGCAAGGCTCATGGGGTGTACACGAGGCATGGTGGGGCGGGGCTCATGGGGTGTACACGGGGCATGGTGGGGCGGGGCTCATGGGGTGTACACGGGGCATGGTGGGGCGGGGCTCATGGGGTGTACACGAGGCATGGTGGGGCGGGGCTCTTGGGGTGTACACGGGGCATGGTGGGGCAAGGCTCATGGGGTGTACACGAGGCATGGTGGGGCGGGGCTCATGGGGTGTACACGGGGCATGGTGGGGCGGGGCTCTTGGGGTGTGCACGGGGCTCTTGGGGTGCGCACGGGGCATGATGGGGCGGGACTCATGGGGTGTGCACGGGGCATGGTGGGGCAAGGCTCATGGGGTGTACACGAGGCATGGTGGGGCGGGGCTCATGGGGTGTACACGGGGCATGGTTGGGCGGGGCTCATGGGGTGTACACGAGGCATGGTGGGGCGGGGCTCATGGGGTGTACACGAGGCATGGTGGGGCGGGGCTCATGGGGTGTACACGAGGCATGGTGGGGCGGGGCTCTTGGGGTGTGCACGGGGCATGATGTACGGTACTTGACATACCTTCTGGTGATGCTGGTGGGGAGAGGAGGAGGGGGGAAGAGGAGGAAGGGATGGGGAGAGGAGGAGGGGGAGATGAAGGGGGGTGGACAGAGGAGGGAGTGATTGATTTCAGAGACTGTGATTGATGCGTCTGGCTGGGGAGGATGGGGAGATGGAAGGGGTGATGGAGATAGAGGGGGTTGAAGGAGGGGGGAAAGGGGGTGAGGAAGGATACTCAAGGTCACAACTGAGGCACTTGGGGAACTCCAGGTCATGAAGGAATGTTGGCTGAGGTGAGAGAAAGTTTCCCCTCCAGCCGGTACCTCCCCCCCCCCCTCACACACCCCCTCCCCCCCTCACACACCCCTCCCTCCCCCCCCCCCTCACACACCCCCTCCCTCCCCTCCCCCTCTCACACACCCCCCTCCCCCCCTCACACACCCCCTCCCCCCCCCTCACACACCCCCTTTCCTCTCAACACTGGTGGGGGAGGTGGCAGATGAGGGAGGGAAGGGTGGCAAGGGGAGGGGGAGATGCAGAAAGGGTTAGTAATAGACGGGTAAGGGAGGGGGGAGGAGGGATTATATAGACAGGTAATAAAGGGAGGATAATGATGGAGGGGTGAAGGGGAGGGAAAATGATAATATGGGAGGAGGGGGGAGGGAGGGGTAGGATGATCTGGTAAGGAGAAAGGAAGGTTAGAATGAGTAGAGAAAGATGGAGGGATAATTGGGGGGTGTGTGTGTGTGTGTGTGTGTGTGTGTGTTGCAAGACAATTTTACTTCTCTCACCTACAACAATAATGTCATAACAATTACAAATCTCCAACCTAACCTAACCTAACCTAAGCCTAACCTAATCTAACCTAACCTAAACCCAACCCAACCCAACCCAACCCAACCCAACCTAAACCTAACCTAAACCTAACCTAACCTACCTAAACCTAACCTAACCTAAACCTAACCTAAACCTAACCTAACCTAACCTACACCATTACCTGTATATTAAAGAGAATTTAATTAATGCCCCTTGAGACCTTTGAGGCGAAGCGAATGTGTGTATGTTGAAGTGAATGTGTGTATGTTGAAGTGAATGTGTGTATGTTGAAGCGAATGTGTGTATGTTGAAGTGAATGTGTGTATGTTGAAGAGAATGTATGTATGTTGAAGTGAATGTGTGTATGTTGAAGCGAATGTGTGTATGTTGAAGCGAATGTGTGTATGTTGAAGCGAATGTGTGTATGTTGAAGTGAATGTGTGTATGTTGAAGCGAATGTGTGTATGTTGAAGTGAATGTGTGTATGTTGAAGTGAAGGGACTGAAGTGACTATATGTATGGTTAATGAAGTGTCTGTGTATATATTGAAGTTAATATGAAGGTTTGTGTATAAGATAACGCAGTAATATAAAGAGACACTTGTTGTTTATGTTTGTTGTTTGTTTGTTGTTTATGTTTGAGAGAATCAACACAGGAAGTCGACTCTCCATAACAGGAAGTACAATTGTTTTATTAACATATTTGCTGCGGTGGCCAGACAGACGCCCCGCCGTACTGCTGTCATGGGTTAGTAGTGGGAGGGGAGCCAACAGCTGTCATTGGATAGGAAAGGGAGGTTAGGTTAGGTTAGGTTAGGAGGACATTTTTGACGCAGTTACGAAATACACACACACACACACACACACACACACACGTCCGGATGCCAAGGTCAACCATTCTGATCGGTCAGGAGATACACTGAAGGGAAGGTTGGTATGTAAATCTTGTGCTTGGGGTCAAAGTCTGCGTGAAATTGACTTGGAGAACCATCGTCTAGCAAGCTTAGGTCCTGCTTGAACTGTGTAATGAGCTTAGGTCCTGCTTGAACTGTGTAATAAGCTTAGGTCCTACTTGAACTGTGTAGCAAGGTAAGACTTTCCTTGAACCATCGCCTGGCAAGTTCAGATCTTTCTTCAACTATGTGACATGATGCTGTTGGTAACCAAACAATAGTCGTAAACAATAAGTAAACTCAGCATGGGATTCAGTAAACAAAAGCTTGTGTTATGCTTTGCTCAGCTGATCCTCGGGTGTAAGGAGGGTGAATAAAGGGAGGGAAGAGGGAGGGCGGAGAGACGATGCAGGGCAGGGTGGAGGTAGGATGAAGGGAGGGTACAGGGAGGGCGTTAGAGGGAGGGTACAGGGAGGGTGGAGAGACGATACAGGGCAGGGTGGAGGTAGGATGAAGGGAGGGTACAGGGTGTAGACGCAGACTCGCCACCAACCTTGCCCCGGGCGGAAAGGTCAGGCGGAACATCACGGGTACTTACTGCTGTTAGGCAGTGCTGTTGATGCTGTTGTTGTTTGTGATGCTGTTGTTGTTGTTGTTCTTTTCTTCTTTATTTGTTCTCTCCTTTCTGTTATTATTTTCCTTCAAGTTCCTTCAGTTCTCTCCTTCCATTTTCTTCTTTTATCATCAGTCTCTTCATTCATTCTGTTTTGTCATACCCGATTATCTGCTTTTCACTCTTCCCACGTTTATCACATTCTGCATTCTCTCCTTCTGTACATCATTCTCTCCGTCTGTACATCATTCTCCCCTTCACTGATCGCGTTGATTTGCTTTACAATTTGTGAAAGTACAGCAACTAGTTTATTGTGCACCCCATACTAATCCTATGAGCGGTAGGGCAAAAGGATTACAGAGTAGAGTTAACAGAAGGGTCAGTATAACTAACCCCCGTTGTCAGGATATTATGGCACTGAATGTTACACAGTATTTAAATCAATTCTTTGTTTAGTTCTATACATAAAGGGTAACTTATTCACAACTGCTTGAGTACAGGAGTGTGAGGCAGTATGTCTGGCTGCACACTTTGTTATTTACGTGAGAGTTATAGTGTGTTTGGTTCTATACATGGGAACTGATATAGCTACTAAGTGCAAAAAAGTGGATCCAATCTTAATAGGTCGGCTATCTTGCCATTAGAGATGAAGTGTTGTGCCATTTTACACACTGTGCGCTTGGACCTGTCCCTAAATATGGGGTGGTAGGGAAAAAGTGTGTGTGTGTGTGTGTGTGTGTGTGTGTGTGTGTGTGTGTGTGTGTGTGTGTGTAGATTATTGCGTCAGAAGGCATTAAAGTCTTCTGTGTTTGTTGTTATTGACTGGTTCAGTAAGTCCCCTTAATTATGGTTCCACTTTCCCTTCTTTCTTCCCCTTACCACCCTGCCCTCTGCACCATTGCCCCTCCCCTGCACCATTGCCCCTCCTGCCCTCTGCACCATTGCCCCTCCTGCCCTTCGTCTCCTCAGGCCTAACATTATACAAGACCTCGGGGAGTTCCCACACAGCAGGTATCCTTATTAGCCCTCACCTGTTCCCACCCACCCACACATCTGTCCCTGTTCCCACCCCACACCCACCTACCCACACACATCTGTCCTTGTTCCCACCCACCCACACCCACCCACACACATCTGTCCCTGTTCCCACCCACACATACCTGTTCCCACCCACACTAGTTCCCACCCACTCTCACCTGTCCTCACCCACATATACACTTGTTCCTCCCTCCCACCTACACACACACACACACACACACACACCAAAAGACCACAAGATAATATTATTGGCGGACCTTAATTCTCGCCAAAGGTCAGACACACATTCCTGGTGCTGTACCCTGAGGTGAGGTGAGGTGAAGTGAGGATGAGGTGAGGTGAGGTGAGAGTAGTAGTAGTAGTAGTAGTAGTACAGTGGTAGTAACTTCGTAGGTTAGTCTAGATGCTTGAGGTGGTGGTGTGGTGGTGGTAGTAATAGTGGTAGTAATAGTGGTGGTAATGGTGGTAGATGATGATTGTTGTGATTATGATAGTACTAAGTAGTGTTATTGCTGGTGATAATAGTGGTGGTAACAGTGGTGATAGTGGCGCCATACTGTGACCACAATATATGCCATGTACGGTTAGTGGTGCATGATAAGACGATAAGTGGTGGACGTGTGCACAGTACAGCACAATATGGAAATGTGAAGGCTGGCTGACCTACCGTGTGTTGGCTGGGTGTGGTTGGGTGGGTAGAGGGTGTGGTTGGGTGGATAGCGGATGGGTACTGGGCACGTGGAGTATAGGGTAGACTCGCAGGTAAGTACTGAATGGCAAAGGTTACCTGAGGCATAGACATACAGGTAGTACTGATTAAAAGGTGTGTCACTAATTAAATTCTAAGCATGATGGGCATTACTGTGGGCATGATGGAGATGTTAACCACAGAAAACCTCTAAAATTGGGCATTCTAACCTAACCTAACCTAACCTATCTCTTTTGCTGTAGTGGAAGCCTTACTCTCTTGCCTTCACCCACCTCCACACACCCACCCTCCACCCACCTCCACCTTCCACCCACCTCCACACCCACCCTCCACCCACCTCCACACCCACTCTCCACACCCACCTCCACACCCACCCTCCACCCATTCTCCACCCATCTCCACCCTCCACCCACATCCACCTAAATAGTAATCGTGACGGATTATAATTCAACGCATGCCAAAGGGGCGCCTTAAGTGTGTGTGTGTGTGTTTGTGTGTGTGTGTGTGTGTGTGTGTGTGTGTGAGTGAAAGAGAGAGCCACACTCCCTAGACACAGCACCATACACCCTAAAAACAGTGCCACACACCCCAGACACTGTGCCACACCCTTAGTCAAGTGGTGTGACATATTGGAAAGGGTGAAACGGTGGTTAAGGTGAGGGTGTGGCCAATGGGGGTGACCTCTGCCATCTGTGTATGACTTGTGAACTGTTACTCTCTCTCTCTCTCTCTCTCTCTCTCTCTCTCTCTCTCTCTCTCTCTCTCTCTCTCTCTCTCTCTCTCTCTCTCTCTCAACGTTCGGTACACAATGTATTTTTTTTAACCTGTCTGACGCTGCGTAAAGTTATCGTCTCGACATAATATTTGGTGTGTGTGTGTGTGTGTGTGTGTGTGTGTGTGTGTGTGTTTGTGTGTGTAATGCGGCGTAAAGCGTTCACTCCTTTGTTTGTTTACTTCTGTGAGAATTACCTGCTGCGTAAACATAGGTAAATAAGATGTAAATATGCGTATCTTAGTAACTTTTCTCTTCTTAGTGACGTGGCGTATGGTGTTCCTTCCCTTCTTCATTATAGTGGGGTAGTTGCGTGAGTGCGTAATAATGCGTATATTCTGAGTGTTGTTGTTTTTGTTATTTTTGTATTGGTTATTTGTATTTTTCTTGTTAATGTTCTTGTATTTATTAAGAATTATTAAGTAAGTTTTAATTAATTCACACACACACACACACACACAGGTGAGTGACACAGTATGACCTTGCCTCACCTCTGCTACGCCTCCGGCTGAGCCAATTAGCTGCCGAGATGCAGGTTCCCTCAGCCGTGTCCTGGATGGTCGACTGGCCTCCCTGTCCACCCTCAACCTATCATTACCTCTGTCTAGACGCTTAATGCTCAATTCTGATTGGCTGAGACGCCCTAGTAACAGTACCCGCAACTCGTCTTCAGTTTTATCATTGTAGAGCAAACTAGAAGACGTACCCGCGTGTGTGTGTGTACCCGTGTTGTGTGTGTGTGTGTGTACCTGTGTTGTGTGTGTGTGTACCTGTGTTGTGTGTGTGTACGTGTACCTGTGTTGTGTGTGTGTGTACCTGTGTTGTGTGTGTGTGTACCTGTGTTGTGTGTGTGTGTACCTGTGTTTGTGTGTGTGTGTGTGTGTGTGTGTAATAATAATAATAATAATAATAATAATAATTAACGGTTTATTGAAAGAGCTTGGCAGCCAAAAGGCTGAAAATATACAGTTACATATTTGGGGAATGGGTTACGAATTACAAATAATATACAAGTAACATAAGTGACACAAATATGATATGTAATAACTAGGTGGGGAGAAGGTCATACTACAGGCATTTCAACGTAGTAACAGTGCAAAGGGGTAAGATTGACTGGGAGTGAATACACTGGTTGATTACGAGTTGTTGACAATTTTTACAATGGTTGGGACTGGGCTGTTCTTATAGGGATCAGTTCGTGCACGTATGGGCTGGATGCGGTTGTGGTGTCGAACAGCAATTCTCGGGCGAGGGATCTCAGGTGGTAGTAGGAGCCGGTGTCGAGGATGGTGCAGAAGCTTCTTACCAAATTTGTAGATGCTTTCGTGGTGATGGTCAGTGAGAGCCAAGAGGGTCAGTGTGTTGAGCGCTTCTTGATATGTGGAGTAGGAAGGGGAGAGAATAATCTTGCATGCCCTCTTTTGCACTTTTTCTAGGTATTCCCGTGTGTGTGTGTGTGTGTGTGTGTGTGTGTGTGATACTGAGATGCACAGTTGAGTTACAGAGACACATTCTTATCACCATCATCACCATCATCATCACCATCACCATCATCACCATCATCTTCACCATCATCATCATCACCATCATCATCATCACAGGAGCCAGGAAGACTCATGGCTGCTGTACTGTGGGGGTCGACGCCTTATTCTGACCTCTCGTGTGTTCGATTTTATTTTCCTTTTGGTGGGTGTGGTCGGGAGGCAGGTGAGGGGGGTAGGGGGGACAGGTGAGGGGTAGGTGAGGGGGTTGTGTCACTTCTGTTTTTCTCCTGTCAATCCTTCCGTCCGTCCGTATCTCCGTCACAACCCAAGTTTTTTGTCAGTAAGATAAACACAACATAACTACTCAACGTGTTAGTATTGTTGTGGTTATTGTGTTATTGTTGTTGTTATTGTATTATTGTTGTGGTTGAATAAATAATGTTCAATTTTAATTTTTCTGCCTCCGTTTTTTTATTTTTTTTATTTATTTATTTTATGGTTATTAATTCATTTTGTTAAGTCATGTTTTGGCCGGATTATTTGCCGGATAGTGTGCCGGATGATATGC
The DNA here is from genome assembly GCA_958450375.1 of Homarus gammarus. Lineage (NCBI taxonomy): Eukaryota > Metazoa > Arthropoda > Malacostraca > Decapoda > Nephropidae > Homarus > Homarus gammarus. Next base: position 1,889,496 of record CAUDMG010001490.1, read on the forward strand.
TGGTTGAGGTGAAGTGCCGGATGGTATGCCGGTTCATTTACCTGAGCACCGGCCCAATTAAGGACCCCCCCCCCCCCCCTTCCAAAAGATGTTCCTCCCCTCACCTGTGTTACCTGGTTGGGGTCTTACCTTGTACAATCAGCAGTATCTCACCTGTGTACCTCATTACCTGGCTTATTGAAAACGTGGTGCTGCAGGTAACGTCACCCTCTCCCCCCCCCCCCCTTACCGGTCATTATGGTGCAAGTAACACCGATTTTGTGGTGTAAATTCTTTGGGGGAAAAATGTTACTGTGACTTGACATTACTTCTTGGTAAATATAGTAAATGCTACTTTATTACACACACACACACACACACACACACATGTCCAACATTCTTAGTGGTGTATGATATTCCTAGACGTGAGGGGAAACGTGTAATGGGAGGATTGTTAGTACGTGTCCAGTTTGACTATGTCCTAAATTGCTTCCTTTACTTCAGTAGGGGTGAGTGACCATGTCCAAATATTGATCCGTATGCGGTAGGTATTATTGACGTGTCCATATACGATTCAGAATACCCAACCCAACACCAGGTACAGCGTATGGTGTTTTAATCATCAATTGAGACGGGGGGGGGGGGGGGTGCTAATCTTCAGGTGATCAGGTAACTCGACAAAACAAACAGAAGAAGAATAATAACAATACTTTCTCAACAGTATCACTTTCACTAGTGGCCGTGAAAAGTTCGTTTAACCTTCGGGTACTGGCGAGTGAAAGTGGCGACTCATTCACTCATCAGGCCCCCCCCCCCCCCCCTCGGGATACTCTGTGACCTGGTCCAGCGTCGGGTCCACCGGTTCAGTTTTGGTGTGAAGATCCGGTATGGTTTTGTGGGGCTAAATTTATGGCCCAGCTCTGGTCTGTGTGTGTGTGTGTGTGTTCTCTCTCTCTCTCTCTCTCTCTCTCTCTCTCTCTCTCTCTCTCTCTCTCTCTCTCTCTCTCTCTCTCTCTCTCTCGTAGCCTCGGTGAAAATAACCAACAGTTGATGGGAGAATGTTGCGTGTGTATTGCATCTTACCTGTGTGTTGCAGTAGTAGTGTGGGAGGAGGGGGAGAGAAGGATGGGAGAGATGGAAGGTGGGATAGGGACGGAAGGAGATAGAGAGAGATACAACGATGATAAATGAGATGGGTGAAAAAAAATAAGACTATTATATGGTATTAATAAGAGTGTCGATGTGGCCACCTGTACACTGTGTCGATGTGGCCACCTGTACACTGTGTCGATGTGGCCACCTGTACACTGTGTCGATGTGGCCACCTGTACACTGTGTCGATGTGGCCACCTGTACACTGTGTCGACGTGGCCACCTGTACACTGTGTCGACGTGGCCACCTGTACACTGTGTCGACGTGGCCACCTGTACACTGTGTCGATGTGGCCACCTGTACGCTGTGTCGACGTGGCCACCTGTACACTGTGTCGACGTGGCCACCTGTACACTGTGTCGATGTGGCCACCTGTACACTGTGTCGATGTGGCCACCTGTACGCTGTGTCGACGTGGCCACCTGTACACTGTGTCGACGTGGCCACCTGTACACTGTGTGGATGTGGCCACCTGTACACTGTGTGGACGTGGCCACCTGTACACTGTGTCGACGTGGCCACCTGTACACTGTGTGGACGTGGCCACCTGTACACTGTGTCGATGTGGCCACCTGTACACTGTGTCGACGTGGCCACCTGTACACTGTGTCGATGTGGCCACCTGTACACTGTGTCGATGTGGCCACCTGTACACTGTGTCGACGTGGCCACCTGTACACTGTGTGGACGTGGCCACCTGTACACTGTGTCGACGTGGCCACCTGTACACTGTGTCGACGTGGCCACCTGTACACTGTGTCGATGTGGCCACCTGTACACTGTGTCGATGTGGCCACCTGTACACTGTGTCGACGTGGCCACCTGTACACTGTGTCGATGTGGCCACCTGTACACTGTGTGGATGTGGCCACCTGTACACTGTGTCGATGTGGCCACCTGTACACTGTGTGGATGTGGCCACCTGTACACTGTGTGGATGTGGCCACCTTCCGACGTGACCACCTGTACACTGTGTCGACGTGGCCACCTGTACACTGTGTCGACGTGGCCACCTGTACGCTGTGTGGATGTGGCCACCTTCCGACGTGACCACCTGTACACTGTGTCGATGTGGCCACCTGTACACTGTGTCGACGTGGCCACCTGTACACTGTGTGGATGTGGCCACCTTCCGACGTGACCACCTGTACACTGTGTCGACGTGGCCACCTGTACACTGTGTCGATGTGGCCACCTGTACGCTGTGTGGATGTGGCCACCTTCCGACGTGACCACCTGTACACTGGGAGTTAAACGACCTTTACAGGATGTGTTCTTTGCCCATCATCATCCCTCCACATTTTCAAGAAGGTTGTGTGAAGCGTTCCCAAGGTCACACACACACACACACACACACACACACACACACGCACACCCACACACACACACGCACACCCACACACACACACACACACACGCACACCCACACACACACACACGCACACACACACACACACACACGCACACACCCACACACACACACACACACGCACACCCACACACACACACACACACACGCACACCACACACACACACACACACACACACACACACACACACACGCACGCACACACACACACACACACACACAGTGAAGCGAGAAGTGGGAAAAACAGAGAGGAAAAATCTTGATAAATTGACCTTTTTAAGATTATTTTGGTGAGAGATGAGGTACTCTCTCTCTCTCTCTCTCTCTCTCTCTTTCTCTTCTCTCTCTCTCTATCTCTCTCTCTCTCTATCTCTCATTTTATATATTTATCTATTCTAAAATAATTCAGTATTTATGATTTTATTGATACATTTATTAATTATTTATGTTTACGTTTTTTGTTTAATTAAAACCTGAAAGATTTACCTTGGTATATTAATGACTGTTGTTGTTGTTGTTGTTGTTGTTGTTTTAAATTAATCCTTCCCCCCTCCTCCTCCCCCCCCTCCTCCTCCCCCCCTCCTCCTCCTCCTCCTCCTGGGGTCAGACGTGTAGCGACTTAGGACAAGAACGTGAAGGAGAGACAGCTGTCAACCCTCGCCCCTGGGGACCACTCCTCTACCTCCCTCCTCCTCCTCCTATTCCTTCTTCTCTGGACCAATCCCACATTCCTCTCCTCCGTGTTTCTCCTCACCGTCTTCCCTATTCCCTGTACTTCATCCTCCTCCTCCTCCTCCTCTTCCTCCCCTCTCCTCCTCCCCTCTCCTCCTCCCCTCTCCTCCACCCCTCTCCTCCTCCTCCTCCTCTTCCCCCTCCTCCCTCCTCCTCCCCCTCTTCCCCCTCCTCCCTCCTCCTCCCCCTCTTCCCCCTCTTCCCTCTCCTCCTCCTCCTCCTCCTCCTCCTCCTCCCCCTCCTCCCTCCTCCTCCCCCTCTTCCCCCTCTTCCCCCTCCTCCTCCTCCTCCTCCTCCTCCTCCTCCTCCCCCTCTTCCCCTCTCCTCCTCCTCCACATTCCTCCACACAGTGATAAAACAAATAAGAAATAAACCAACTAATAATTAAAAGGGATTATAATAAACTGATGTATAATGAATAAAAGAATAAGACTATAATAAATTACATAGAATTTATTAATAATTTATGGTAATTAAGAATAAATCCTCACCCATCTTTGTTGGGTAAGGTCAGGTCAGGTAAGGTCAGGTAAGGTATGGTAAGGTCAGGTAAGGTCAGGTTAGGTTAGGTTAGGTTAGGTCAGGTCAGGTTAGGTCAGGTCAGGTATGGTAAGGTCAGGTAAGGTAAGGTTAGGTTAGGTTAGGTCAGGTCAGGTCAGGTAAGGTAGTTGGGAGAGGAGGAGGAGGTATGTGGGATTGTCCAGGAGAAGTAGGAAGAATGATAGAAGAAGAAGAAGAAGAATGTCAGAGGTTTGTGCACAAGAAGTACAGAAATGTGTGGCTAATTATAATGGACTAAAGGGAAGGTCTCTCTCTCTCTCTCTCTCTCTCTCTCTCTCTCTCTCTCTCTCTCTCTCTCTCTCTCTCTCTGCCCGGGCGTTCGTGTAAGTATGTCTGAACACGTTGGTACACATGTGGCTGTTACGTCCATGTCTCTGTGTGAATGTTGACTATGATGGAAGAGAGAGGGAGGGAAGGAGGGAGGGAAGGATTACGATTCACCCTTCACTTTACGCTATGGCTGTTAACAGAAGAACTGGTGGTAGTAGTTGTTGTGGTAGTAGTGGTTGTAGTGGTAGTTGGGGGCTAATCATCAGGTAATCCATGCAATATTTATCAACATCTTGCAATATTTGTCAACTCCATGCACTATTTATCAACGTCATACAATATTTATCAACATGCACTATTTATCAACGCCATGAAATATTTATCAACGCCATGCACTATTTATCAACGTCATGCAATATTTATCAACGCCATGCACTATTTATCAACGCCATGCAATATTTATCAACGTCATGCAATATTTATCAACGCCATGCAATATTTATCAACGCCATCCAATATTTATCAACGTCATGCAATATAGATCAACGTCGACAGGTAAATATAAACTTATATAAGATTAATTAACTTAGTATGACAATATATCAGTCATACAGGTATATATTTATTTACCAAGACAGTTGACTTGGCATTCAGTCATTTTAATTGTCACAGATGTTTAATAAATTAGTTGATAATGAGACAGGAGTCAACAAGGCATATTCTCTATTGCAAGGATGATTGAATATTTTGCATCGTGTTTTTGCAATGGGATTCAATATTACAGGGTGTTGCAGAAGTTGTTTTGTAAAAGGTTATCAATATTACAGGGTGTTGCAGAAGTTGTTTTGTAAAAGGTTATCAATATTACAGGGTGTTACAGAAGTTGTTTTGCCGAGAATTTAAAATGCAAACTGTTCTCGATAAAATGACTTATGTCCCACCCTGTAATGCAAAAGAATTAATTGCATATTGCACCTTATTACTGTTGAGATATAACACTCAAGGTTGGAGATTTGGAGGTAAGAGGCCAGGAGGTAGGGGAGGCCAGGAGGTAGGGGAGGCCAGGAGGTAGGGGAGGCCAGTAACTAGCTGGCCAGGAGGTAGGAGAGGTGAGGAAGTAGGAGGTAGGAGAGGCCAGAAGGTAGAAGAGGCCAGGAGGTAGGAGAGGCCAGGAGGTAGGAGAGGCCAGAAGGTAGAAGAGGCCAGGAGGTAGGAGAGGCCAGAAGGTAGAAGAGGCCAGGAGGTAGGAGAGGCCAGGAGGTAGGAGAGGCCGGGAGAACGTCGACACCATCATCCTAAGTACTAGTTTTTGCTGCGTTGGTTCACGAGCGTAATGGTGAACACACACACGCACACACCTACACACACACGCACACACCTACACACACACACACACCTACACACACACACACACACCTACACACACACACACAGCTACACACACACACAGCTACACACACACACACAGCTACACACACACACACACACACACACCTACACACACACACACACACACCTACACACGCACACTCACACACACACCTACACACGCACACTCACACACACCTACACACGCACACACACACACACACACACCTACACACACACACACACACAAACACACACACACCTACACTAGGTCCGAACACACTCCAGGTTGTAGATTCCACGAAGCTCCTCGGCGTCACCATAGACAACAAACTAAATTGGAAACCACACGTCAATGAAATTGTCAAATCCTCCAGTTTCCGTCTCCACCTCCTCCGCCGACTCAAGTCCCTCGGAGTTCCTGCACACGAGCTCCTCAGTGTTTACACAGCATTCATACTTCCCAAGCTCACCTATGCCTCCCCCACCTGGTCTTCCTCCCTAAATGCCACACAACGTAAACACCTAGAAAAAGTGCAAAAGAGGGCATGCAAGATTATTCTCTCCCCCTCCTACTCCACATATCAAGAAGCGCTCAACACACTGACCCTTTCGACTCTCACTGACCATCACCACGACCTCATCTGCAAATTTGGTAAGAAGCTTCTACACCATCCCCGACACCGGCTCCTACTACCACCTGAGATCCCTTGTCCGAGAATTGCTGTGCGACACCACAACCGCATCCAGCCCATACGTGCACGAACTGATCGCTATAAGAACAGCCCAGTCCCAACCATTGTAAAAATTATCAATAACTTGTAATACTGTAACACTGTCACTATGTTGAAATGAACTGTAGTTTGAGCTTTTCCCCATCTAAGTTATTATATGTCTTATTTGCGTCACTTATGTTACTTGTATATTATTTGTAATTCGTAACCCATTCCCCAAATATGTAACTGTATATTTTCAGCCTTCTGGCTGCCAAGCTCTTTCAATAAACCGTTAATTATTATTATTATTATTATTACACGCACACACCTACACACACACACACACACACAAACACACACACACCTACACACGCACACACACACACACACCTACACACACACACACACACACACATATAGACAGAAATACAGCACAAATAGACAGACAGACAAACAGAGAGAAAAAAGAAAGAATTGGCATAGATAATAAATATCCTTCATATCATTTTGTATAATTTCTTTCAATATTATAATTACTTCCATCATTTCCTTCAATTATATAACTGTTCATTAATCTCTTTATCTCCTAATTATTATCACTGTTATTCTATCCATTATTGTCGCTCACTCTTCCAGGTAATATCTGTAACGTGACGTCATTCATTGTTTACATTTTGTTTAGGGTTAATGGCGTGTGTTGTTTTATGGCCACAGTGCTTGTTTTGTTATGGTTTAACCCTTTGGGGGGATGATGGTTTAACCCTTTGGGGGGATGATGGTTTAACCCTTTGGGGGGGATGATGGTTTAACCCTTTGGGGAATGATGGTTTAACCCTTTGGGGGATGATGGTTTAACCCTTTGGGGGGATGAGGGGTTTAACCCTTTGGGGGATGATGGTTTAACCCTTTGGGGGATGATGGTTTAACTCTTTGGGGGGATGATGGTTTAACCCTTTGGGGGGATGATGGTTTAACCCTTTGAGGACGGTGTTAACCCTTTGAGGACGAAGATTTAAACCTTTCATTTTTACCTAACCTAACCATAACCTAACTTAACCTCTCAGGGGGGTCTTAAAACCTAACCTAACCTGACATGATTCTAATTGACCTTAAGTTATGAAGGATGTTGGCTGGGTAGAATGTTAATGATATGTTTGAGTGAATGTCTGTAAAAACTGGCCGAAGCAGCTCTCTCTCTCTCTCTCTCTCTCTCTCTCTCTCTCTCTCTCTCTCTCTCTCTCTCTCTCTCTCCTGTATGTGATCGTGAGTGCGGTGTGTGTGTGTGTGTGTGTGTGTGATTTGTTATTATGATTGAGGTGGAGAAAGTGGATGATGAGGTGGATAATGATATGTAGGAGGTGGATGAGGTGAAGGATCATGGATATGTTATGTGGAGGGGTCAGCTGTAGACTGCTGGGGAGGGGACATAGTGCAGCTGCTGTGTGTGTTAACTCGTGTTGCTGCATCTGCTGCTGTTGTTCTCTCCTCACAGCCTATAGCAGCATATACCACCTCACCCCCCCAAAACCTTGTGTCGCTTCTGTCATCACTTGAGTCACTATCCTGCTGTCAAGTTACCTTCCATCATGGTAGATTGAGTCACTATCCTGCCGTCAAGTTACCTTCCATCATGGTAGATTGAGTCACTATCCTGCTGTCAAGACATCTTCCATCATGGTAGATTGAGTCACTATCCTGCCGTCAAGTTACCTTCCATCATGGTAGATTGAGTCACTATCCTGCCGTCAAGTTACCTTCCATCATGGTAGATTGAGTCACTATCCTGCTGTCAAGACATCTTCCATCATGGTCACCTGCTCACCTGCGATACATGCTTTCCTTAGTGTCACCTTACTCTCACACCCATACCTGCCACCCACACCCCCTGCCACCCACACCTTCAACCACACCCACTGTCACCCACACCCCCTGCCACCCACACCTTCAACCACACCCTCTGTCACCTTACCGCCTTGCCTTGCCACACCAACCTTGGAATATTAACACACACACACACACATACACACACATACACAGGGTCAAGGCATAATATACACACTGGTTGGACATACCCAGCGTAATGATAGTTGTATATTTAGTATGAGTCATTGAGGTGGCTAATGGTCTAACCACAAACATCAACAGACGTTAGTACTGTCAAGCCGTTGTCCTCACACCTCAGTACTGTCAAGCCGTTGTCTTCACACCTCAGTACTGTCAAGCTGTTGTCCTCACACCTCAGTACTGTCAACCCATTGTCCTCACACGTCACAAGAGATGATCATAGCAGAAACTCATCATCCAGTTGCAAGTGTTCAAGATACATCAGAGAAAATCCAGCACTTAACATCACCAAGTTGGATCGTGGAGGCCCAGCCAGGTGTGTCTTAATTACCAGTGAGTAATGTCATAAAATGTAAGTCTCTGGTGGTTCTGGTGCTTCCGAGATACGTGATCGTTAAGCAGTGATCGTTAATGCGTTTTTTTTTTTTTTCATAATTAAGAGATGGCCTCCAGGTGCTCACCGTCACTAGGAACTAAGATGTATTGCTGGGAAGGTTTTTGGATCACCTGATGGATTGGTCTCTTCAGTTTATTTTACCTAAAGATTTGCCACCTTAACCTAACCTAACCTAACCTAACCTAAGCTTCAAGTTGTATTAGAGTGTTTAATCATCAGGTGAAATATACTCTGATGATCCAAAATTTTCAAGAATGGGAAGGGACCCAGGCACAGTGTTCACCCCTGAGGGACACCACCACCCGCTTTAGTTCAGGTCAAGTAGTACCAGGTAAGGTTAGGTCTGCACACAACTGTTTCTCCTGTGTTCTTTTATAAACTTCGTCTTTAAGGTCTCTGGTGGAAAATCTTTACGACAAAAAGAAAAGAAAAAAAAAAAACACCGACACCGTCGTTATGGTCAGAAAAACTCACCTAGCCTGAGTATGAAGCTGAGAATCTCCTTAAAAGACTCTTACGGTACCATTAAGGCTGAAGTTGTTACGGTTACCACACGCACCACTGAAGCCAACTTACAGGCTCAACTTCTGAAGGATATTTTCACTACGATTTTCTGAACGTTTGGGAACTTTTAACATTGAACTCGTAACAACAAGACCCTCTCCTTAACCTAACCTAACCCAACCTAACCTAACCCAACCTAACCTAACCCAACCTAACCTAACCCAACCTAACCTAACCTAACCTTACTGTGTTGGTCATTCAGGCGTCACTCTCTCTCTCTCTCTCTCAAAAGTCAATATACTCGATTTGTTTTGCTTCTTATATTACAATATATAAAATAATTTTGTTCATCGTTATATTGTTCTTATGTTCTTCAAACCAGTTTTTAATTCTAATGTATTATGTTCATTTGTATTATCATGACTTAATATTTGTACAAATTTTAGTTTTAATTCTTTTACAAATTCGCACGACAGGAGAGAGAGAGAGAGAGAGAGAGAGAGAGAGAGAGACCTAACCTCACATTACAAGTTCTTTTTAAGTCTGAATCAACACCACGTACACAGACCGATACACCTGTGGTCGTTCAATACCATAATTATGCTGTGTTTTGTACCGTGAACCACCGGACCATTGTATCTGTGATGGGAAATCGTTTCTTGAAGTTATTTTACATGATCATTGTTCAACCGTGAGAATCAGATTTTTTTATTTATTTATTTATTTTTGTTTTTATTTATTTATTTTTTTCAAGAATTAACTTTCCCCAGGGAGTATTGCGTCCTGTTCAGGTTTGGTTTGAGTCTATTTGTTTCTGCAGAGTATACAGTGTTTGAGTATATAGCATCTTTAAGGTAGTTGGGTTAGGAGCACTAGGCCGTGATATAAACCCAGGCTTACATCATCCCAGTGGCTTGTGATGTAAACTGTAATTACACGACAGCTTCACGAGTAATCATGTCCACTAGAAAAAGAAAATAACTTCGTGTCTTGTTTGTCCACATTTTCGAGAGTAAATTGACCTTAGTAACAAACACCTGTCAAAGATTATAAATGGATATAAGGTACACCTGGTTAATTAGTAGAACTCGAATCCAGGTGTCAGGTAGACTCTGAAAATGTGGTGATGTGCGCGCGCAGGTGATGGCCGGTCCGTTACACTCCAGTTGTTGTGGATGGGAAGTACTGTAAAGCCTAAGACACATTTGTTTGATGAGTTATACCAGCAGCTATCATACGTTGTCTGGCCACGGTGTTTTGAGTAATGGCTCCAGTTTTACGCGTAACGAAAGCTGCTTTGTGGAGTGTGGTGACTACGATAAAAAAATGAAACTTGAAGAAAGAGCAGTATGGTACAAACACTGGTTAATGAAGAGGCATTCCAAGGGAAATTTTAACCACATATTTAATGAACTTACAATAAAAAGTAAAGGAGATTATGAAATTTATGTCAGAATATCAGTAATGGATTTTTTTTTCTTCTTCAAAAAGTAAACCACAACTTGAGAGACAAGATCCTCGTGTGTTTCATCAGGAGTGTAACGCGGCGACTCTTCGGTATGCTGGCCGCTGCTACACGAGTCTGTTTATATTCCACACACATTTCTAAACAAGTGCTCAAAGACAAGCAGCGAATAGGCTAGTTTGTCACTTTTACTACCGGTACTAATGTATTGTTTACAAAGTAGGTAATCATATTTATTTATTACTTATTTTTTATTTATTTTTTCCTTTGAACTTCATACAAATATATTAATTCATCAGGTATGACTTTTATAAACTCATCATGTTCATCACTTTTTTTATGCAAAGTAATCCGAGTTATTCATCATTTTCATCAAGTATTTACCTTGTCTTACCTGACTCACTACTGTAGTGGAGGAAGCACTGACATGGCGTCCTGGTCGAGTGGTGAGTGAACATCAGAAACACCGTCAGTGATCCGGCAAGAACACCGACTTGTGTTTGATAGTCACGCCGGTGGTTAGGTTAGATTAGTTTAGGTTAGGTTAGGTTAGGTTAGGTAAGGTAAGGTAAGGTATAAATCAGTCCCTTTGATCAGCCAAGAATCTCCAAGACTCGGGGTCCATTGGCGTTGTGTTGTGGGTGTGTGCGTGTGTTGAGCGTCTCGTGAATCACTCATGGACGTCGGCGGGATAGAGAGAAGTGATTTATGCACGTCACCACTCGTCACGGTCTGCCTGGCGAGCCTGCAGACGAGGAGGAGGACGTGGGGGTGGTGGGGTCGTGTGGTGGTAAAGACGAAGGGGTGGTGGTGGGGTCGTGAGATGAGGAAGACGAGGGGGTGGGGGTGGTGGGGTCGTGAGGTGGTTTAGACGTGGTGATAGGGGTCGTGAGGTGGTTTAGACGTGGTGGTGGGGTCGTGAGGTAGTGTTAATGCTAATTCTTCTTTGTTTCGACACAGGAACTGGCTTCTGGCGGAAAATATGTGTGTGTGTGTGTGTGTGTGTGTGTTAGGGTAGTCAAACTTCAGGTGAAATAAGCTAGGGTGTTTAATCTTCAGGTGTTACGAGGCTGATTCGTCCACATATAAGGCGACCTCCTGCAAGTCTGATGTAAACACAGGGTATGAATATTGCATACCTGGTACCTGCGCTGCCCCCCCCCCCCTCCCCCAGTGACCAGTAGACCGCGTCTTGTTTTTTTATGCAACCTAACCAACCTTTGTCCTAACCTAACCTAACCTAACCTAACCAACCTTTGTCCCAACCCAACCCAACCCAACCTAACCTAACCTAACCTAAATAATCCTTAAGTACATCCCTTAACCCACGAAATATAGTTTATGACCTTTGACCCCAGGTACCGACCTTTGACCCCAGGTACCGTACGCCAGGGGGTTGTATTGTTTTGTTTTGTTTTTGTAATTTGGGCGAAGGATGGATGTGTGTGTGTGTGTGTGTGTGTGTGTGTGTGTGACATCAATAGACATACAGGCATTGGGGGGAACAACCTAACCTAACCACCACATTCCAACAACATAAAATGGGGGACGAGACGGGGGGGGGGAGGGTGAGAAGAGGGAGACAAAGATAAGAGAGAGATTATAAGCTGGCTAGAAAGGAGGAATATCTCTCTCTCTCTCTCTCTCTCTCTCTCTCTCTCTCTCTCTCTCTCTCTCATTTCCTTGTGGTGTGTTCCTTACCTGTTCGTTACTTTGTCTCACTACATAGTTATTAGTGTTTATATGTACACACACACACACACACACACACACACACATCTGTCATCAACATGGCTTTCTGCACACTGTCAGCTGCATCCACTGTGAGTATCTGGGGTTATGGTATGCAGTGTGACGACCCCCCAGAACACACCCAGTACCGCCCGTCCATCCACCCAGTACTATACCCACCCACCCACCCACCCAGTCACGCCCTGCAGTGCCAGTATGTACAACACAACTGAAGACATCATCGCTGACTACCTCTTCCTGCGATTAACTCCTGACGATGAAAGAGAGGTACACGCCTTCCCCCACGCCCCCTATGGCCTCCCGCACGCCCTCCCCCACGCCCCCATGGCCTCCCGCGCGCCCTCCCCCACGTCCCTCATGGTCTCCCGCACGCCCTCCCCCGCGCCCCCCATGGCCTCCCGCACGCCCTCCCCCACGCCCCCCTATGGCCTCCCGCACGCCCTCCCGCACGCCCTCCCCCATGGCCTCCTGCACGCCTTCCCCCACGCCCTCCTCTACTATGTTATACCCATCAGTACCTGCCTAGGAAGTGGGGGGGGGGGGATACAGTACATACCTGCTAGGGAGGGATACGTACCTGCTAGGGAGGGCTACGTACCTGCTAGGGAGAGGCATGTACGTACTACGGACAGCAATAACAAAACTCGTCCGTCGAACTCAGTGGCGTCCTTAACTTAGTGATTTGGTCCAACCCCATTAGGATATCACCCACACTCTCCCCCCTCACCTCTCTCTCCCCCTCCCCCCTCCCTCTCCCCCTCCTCTCTCTACCTGCCAGGGGGTCTCTCCGTACCCAAGACCCGGGAGAAAAGATTCCCTCGATCACGCTTGACGTCCTAACTTAGACCAACGCCCCGCCCCCCCGTCAAGCTATCGATGGGGAAGCTCTTTGTACAGTACTTTACGGCTCGGTATTAATGTACTCCTGAAGGTGCTACGTCGTTAGTCATCTCTCTCTCTCTCTCTCTCTCTCTCTCTCTCTCTCTCTCTCTCTCCTGGCGTGTCGATGTGGAATTTGAGATGATGGTGGTGGTGGTGGTGGTGGTGGTTGTTGTTGTTGTTGTTGTTGCTATTTTTGTTGTTGTTGTTATGTTGTTGTTATTGTTGTTGTTGTTGTTCGATCCTAACTCATCAAATATCTTTACACATCACACACTCAGTAATGTTTGGTTGTTGTTTTTTTTTTACCAGTTGTACGCATTTACGCATTGATTGACGATTTCCACTTCATCTTACGCATTTATTAATAACCTTTGATAACTAAGGAAGTAGATCGAAATAGAGGTATTTATTCTCGTACTTTATATACAGAAACACAACCTAACCTAACCTAACCCCCCAGGTAACATAAGGGTGATTAATCTACAGGTTAATCCAAAAGTTAATTACATTTTCTTAATTGTTACCTGTGTGTTAGTATCATAATTACATCTACTAATTACTGTACTATTTATAGTTTTAAGAATTATTTGGAGTTTCTTAAATATGTAGAGGTGAGATAATTTTACCTTTGTTAACAGGTGAGATAACTTAATTTGTGTTATAGTTAAGTGAGAGAGAAAGAGAGAGAGTGTCTGTGTGCTTGAATATTAACTCCTCCCCCCCCCCACCCCCCTTCCCCCTCCTTCTCTCACACCACTCCTCCTTTATCTCACACAACCCCTCCCCCCTCTTCTAATTTACCCTCAGTAATCCAACAGCTAATTGATAATCGTGATAATTAATGGTAGTTGCTTAATTAGATTTACTTAATAATCATTTGTCTTAATATTAGTCAAATTAGAATTGTTTTATTCTTATTACTGTTTCTCTAAGGTATTAATTAAAGTTTTTCTCATTATTGTAGTTTCCCCTCTTTAGCTTCTCCGTTTTCTTTCGTCTCTTCCTTTACAGTTTACTATTTATTTCAGTTTTTATCTTATTTACATTCCGTTTTCTTACATATTTTTTCTGTTTATTTCGTTTTTTATTCAGTATTTTTATTATTCCCTTCTTCTGTCACATTCCATTATTATTATTATTATTATTATTATTATCATTATTTGTTGTAGTAGTAGTAGTAGTAGTAGTAGTAGTAGTAGTAGTACCTGGGCAGTAGTATTTGTGTCTCAATATTATTCATAAATTCTTGTTTTTTAATAGTATTCAATAAATTCACCAGAAAGATTGTTAATAAATGTAGTGTTTAATCTCTCAATAGTTTATGATAATTGAAGCTGTCTAAGGTAACACGTGAGTAGAATAAATGTTGTTTATTTAGCAGAGGGACGATTTGAATTTTGATAGGGATATAAAAATGCAAATAACTGATAAAGAAGAGATGAAAGATGATGATGATGATGATGATAATGATGGTGTAGTTTGGTCATGGTGTGGTGTAGTGCAGTGTGGTGATGGTATAGTGTGGTGAAAGTGGTCATTCATTATATACATGACTATATACATTATGTGTATTGTATGTTGATGTTGTTGTTTACAGAGAATACAGTCACGTGAACTTAACTGTAACTGTATGTAGTCAGCTTAGCGATGGTGTTGTTTACAGTTAACTATTCACTCACCCAAACAACCAGTCAGTTCTGAGACTGGTTGTATACAGTCACAAATACAGTTACCCAAAGACCCCATCCACGAAATACCTGTAACTTATCTGTAACTGTAGGTATGTAATTAGTCAATAATGTTGCGTAAAGGTATATTCAAAGTAACAAAGAACACGATAATAGTACTTAACATTAACTTATTATAATCTATAGTTACCCATAGACCCCCATCCAGCAAATACCTGTAAATTACCTGTAACTGTAGGTATTCCGTACCTTTATAACCTGACGTGACCTGCACCAGGGCCGAAATATAACCAGAGGAACCCAGCAATAAAAGAAAAAAAAAATCCCATGGTTGAGGGGTTCCCTAGGGCGATGATACGAACCTTCTCTGTTTCACCCATCGCAAAGAAACTATGACCTAGTTTCATCGTGCTAAGGGGAGGAGATGGTAGGGGCGTGGGGGCTCTTCTTCAGTGCGTTATGACCTGCTAGAGAGGACAAAGCGTCTGGTGTGACCTGGTTCCTCCTCCTCTTCCTTCGTCGCCTTGGGGGGGTTCCGCTTGATGTTATGAGAATCTGGACAAAGGCTGCGTGAGGTTCTAGAGACGATTCGACCCTCCGCCAATGTTCAGTCTTTTGTTATCATCTGCTGTACTTATTGTGGTCAGCTGAGTGTGTCTGTAGGAGGAGGTGATGATGGCTCTGTTTGTGTAGAGGGGGAGTGTCTCTCTCTCTCTCTCTCTCTCTCTCTCTCTCTCTCTCTCTCTCTCTCTCTCTCTCTCTCTCTCTCTCTCTCTTATCGCCAGACCTTTGACCCCAAACTCAACAGAATGTAATGCACTTCCGGGATTCTTGAACGGATAATTTAAGTGCAATAACACAAAGTCTTAACCACTGAATGACCTTGCACACACACACACACACGAGGGGCCGGGGTTTTAGTGGTTAGGTTCCCTGTTGAGTCCAGCCAATAATTGTGGGATGCCACCTACCAGGAGGTCCCAATACACCGCTCCTAGACCCAGTCCTACACCCCTCCTACACTCGCTACACCTCCCTTACACTCCCCTCACCCCTATACGCCTCCTTCACCCCTTCCTACATCAACCTACACTCCCCCACATCCCTCCTACACCCTCCTACACCCACAACACCCCTCCTACACCCCTCCTACACCCCCTACACCCACAACACCCCTCCTACTCCCCTCCTACACCCACAACACCCCTCCTACACCCCCTACACCCACAACACCCCTCCTACACCCCTCCTACACCCACATCACCCCTCCTACACCCCAATACACCTCTACACTCCCTCTTACACCTTCCCTATACCTCTTGTGTTGAATTCCACTTATTCATTCTCTTTACGTGTTAATCATTTCTTATTTACTTTTCATTTATGTCTTGTGACTGATGAGTGACTGATGACTGAAATACAATACACTGTGACTGTTGACCGTGACTGATTGACTTAAAAAAAATGATGTAAACGCCTCATTACAAAATGCAATTGTCAACATTATAATATTCAAAACCTCGTTGCAATATGTTACCTGTATTGCAACACCTGCTTGGTCTAATGACTGTTATATTTCACCTGTTGACAAAAATGGATACTGCAAGTGTGTCATGATTTGGTGTTGAATTAGGACAAAGTGTATTTTCTCGTCACGTTTTTGCCACCAGTGAATGAGACTTCGTTGCAACTGCTTCTCTCAATCCGAATTCCTGTGTAATGTTGCAAGCTGCTCTTATCGGCGGAGTTATTGAGCAAGAGAACTGGGGATTACTTGCAACAGCACGTTCAACTGCACAGAATAAGAATTTGCCTTTGAGTTGCTTGACGAGGTTGTGGGTTGGGTTGGGTTAGGTTAGGTTGGGTTGGTTAAAGGATAATAGAATTAATTCATTATATTCAAGGGACTGACATCATGTTTAAGGTGTTATGAAAACTAAGACTTTTTTATAATGACTTCACACACACACACACACACACACACACACACAAACTAGGTCAGTGGAAGCGGGGGGGTGATAGAGGAAATACCTGGGCGAGGAGGTGAGCCACAGGTGTTTTCTCCTCAGGTGTTGGAGGTGAGCCACAGGTGTTGTCTCCTCAGGTGTTGGAGGTGAGCCACAGGTGTTGTCTCCCCAGGTGTTGGAGGTGAGCCACAGGTGTTGTCTCCCCAGGTGTTGGAGGTGAGCCACAGGTGTTGTCTCCTCAGGTGTTGGAGGTGAGCCACAGGTGTTGTCTCCCCAGGTGTTGGAGGTGAGCCACAGGTGTTGTCTCCTCAGGTGTTGGAGGTGAGCCACAGGTGTTGTCTCCCCAGGTGTTGGAGGTGAGCCACAGGTGTTGTCTCCCCAGGTGTTGGAGGTGAGCCACAGGTGTTGTCTCCTCAGGTGTTGGAGGTGAGCCACAGGTGTTGTCTCCTCAGGTGTTGGAGGTGAGCCACAGGTGTTGTCTCCCCAGGTGTTGGAGGTGAGCCACAGGTGTTGTCTCCCCAGGTGTTGGAGGTGAGCCACAGGTGTTGTCTCCTCAGGTGTTGGAGGTGAGCCACAGGTGTTGTCTCCCCAGGTGTTGGAGGTGAGCCACAGGTGTTGTCTCCTCAGGTGTTGGAGGTGAGCCACAGGTGTTTTCTCCTCAGGTGTTGGAGGTGAGCCACAGGTGTTGTCTCCTCAGGTGTTGGAGGTGAGCCACAGGTGTTGTCTCCCCAGGTGTTGGAGGTGAGCCACAGGTGTTGTCTCCCCAGGTGTTGGAGGTGAGCCACAGGTGTTGTCTCCTCAGGTGTTGGAGGTGAGCCACAGGTGTTGTCTCCCCAGGTGTTGGAGGTGAGCCACAGGTGTTGTCTCCTCAGGTGTTGGAGGTGAGCCACAGGTGTTGTCTCCCCAGGTGTTGGAGGTGAGCCACAGGTGTTGTCTCCTCAGGTGTTGGAGGTGAGCCACAGGTGTTGTCTCCTCAGGTGTTGGAGGTGAGCCACAGGTGTTGTCTCCTCAGGTGTTGGAGGTGAGCCACAGGTGTTGTCTCCCCAGGTGTTGGAGGTGAGCCACAGGTGTTGTCTCCCCAGGTGTTGGAGGTGAGCCACAGGTGTTGTCTCCTCAGGTGTTGGAGGTGAGCCACAGGTGTTGTCTCCCCAGGTGTTGGAGGTGAGCCACAGGTGTTGTCTCCTCAGGTGTTGGAGGTGAGCCACAGGTGTTGTCTCCCCAGGTGTTGGAGGTGAGCCACAGGTGTTGTCTCCTCAGGTGTTGGAGGTGAGCCACAGGTGTTGTCTCCCCAGGTGTTGGAGGTGAGCCACAGGTGTTGTCTCCTCAGGTGTTGGAGGTGAGCCACAGGTGTTGTCTCCCCAGGTGTTGGAGGTGAGCCACAGGTGTTGTCTCCCCAGGTGTTGGAGGTGAGCCACAGGTGTTGTCTCCTCAGGTGTTGGAGGTGAGCCACAGGTGTTGTCTCCTCAGGTGTTGGAGGTGAGCCACAGGTGTTGTCTCCCCAGGTGTTGGAGGTGAGCCACAGGTGTTGTCTCCTCAGGTGTTGGAGGTGAGCCACAGGTGTTGTCTCCCCAGGTGTTGGAGGTGAGCCACAGGTGTTGTCTCCTCAGGTGTTGGAGGTGAGCCACAGGTGTTTTCTCCTCAGGTGTTGGAGGTGAGCCACAGGTGTTGTCTCCTCAGGTGTTGGAGGTGAGCCACAGGTGTTGTCTCCCCAGGTGTTGGAGGTGAGCCACAGGTGTTGTCTCCCCAGGTGTTGGAGGTGAGCCACAGGTGTTGTCTCCTCAGGTGTTGGAGGTGAGCCACAGGTGTTGTCTCCCCAGGTGTTGGAGGTGAGCCACAGGTGTTGTCTCCTCAGGTGTTGGAGGTGAGCCACAGGTGTTGTCTCCCCAGGTGTTGGAGGTGAGCCACAGGTGTTGTCTCCTCAGGTGTTGGAGGTGAGCCACAGGTGTTGTCTCCTCAGGTGTTGGAGGTGAGCCACAGGTGTTGTCTCCTCAGGTGTTGGAGGTGAGCCACAGGTGTTGTCTCCCCAGGTGTTGGAGGTGAGCCACAGGTGTTGTCTCCCCAGGTGTTGGAGGTGAGCCACAGGTGTTGTCTCCTCAGGTGTTGGAGGTGAGCCACAGGTGTTGTCTCCCCAGGTGTTGGAGGTGAGCCACAGGTGTTGTCTCCTCAGGTGTTGGAGGTGAGCCACAGGTGTTGTCTCCCCAGGTGTTGGAGGTGAGCCACAGGTGTTGTCTCCTCAGGTGTTGGAGGTGAGCCACAGGTGTTGTATCCTCAGGTGTTGGAGGTGAGCCACAGGTGTTGGAGGTGAGCCACAGGTGTTGTCTCCCCAGGTGTTGGAGGTGAGCCACAGGTGTTTTCTCCTCAGGTGTTGGAGGTGAGCCACAGGTGTTGTCTCCCCAGGTGTTGAAGGTGAGCCACAGGTGTTTTCTCCTCAGGTGTTGGAGGTGAGCCACAGGTGTTGTATCCTCAGGTGTTGGAGGTGAGCCACAGGTGTTGTCTCCTCAGGTGTTGGAGGTGAGCCACAGGTGTTGTCTCCTCAGGTGTTGGAGGTGAGCCACAGGTGTTGTATCCTCAGGTGTTGGAGGTGAGCCACAGGTGTTGTCTCCTCAGGTGTTGGAGGTGAGCCACAGGTGTTGTCTCCTCAGGTGTTGGAGGTGAGCCACAAGTGTTGTCTCCTCAGGTGTTGGAGGTGAGCCACAAGTGTTGTCTCCTCAGGTGTTGGAGGTGAGCCACAGGTGTTGTCTCCTCAGGTGTTGGAGGTGAGCCACAGGTGTTGTCTCCTCAGGTGTTGGAGGTGAGCCACAGGTGTTGTCTCCTGAGGTGTTGGAGGTGAGCCACAGGTGTTGTATCCTCAGGTGTTGGAGGTGAGCCACAGGTGTTGTCTCCCCAGGTGTTGGAGGTGAGCCACAGGTGTTGTCTCCTCAGGTGTTGGAGCTAATGACTGTAAGGTTGCCAGCAACCATCCTCATTACTCTCTCATTCCTCCCTCATTCTTCCCTTATTACACCCTCATTCCACCCTCATATCTCCCTCATTCCTCCCTCATATCTCCCTCATATTTCCCTCATACCTCCCTCGTTTCTCCCTCATTCCTCCCTCATATCCCTCATTCCTCCCTCATACATCTAATATACTGTCATACCTATTTTTCCTATTATACACATTCCCCTTTTGTTTTTTTTTCCTATTTTCTTTAGTTTCCATTTTCCTCTCCATTTCCACTCTCATTTTCCCTCATTGCATTTCCTTCTTTCGTTGCTTTCTCCCTCTTCGTTTGTATTCTTCCATTGCATTATTCTCTTCCTATTGTCTTCTTCCTTTCCTCTCTTTATTTACTCTTTGTTTTCATTACCGTCTTCTTAATTTTTTTTCGTTTTATTTTATTATTATTTGCTTCTGAATTTATCGTTTTTGTTTTGTTTTTCTTGTGTTTTTTTTTTTAATTATTGTTTTTGTAAGATTCTCTTTTGTGAGTTAATATATTCATGAAATTCTTAACTCCTTTTATTTTTTATTATTTCTCTTGTACTTCGGGTCTTCAGTGTTTGTTTATGTTTGTGTTCATTTATCACTTCGTTGTGGTTATTGCCAGATGTCTCCAGCTGCCATAACCTCTCTCTCTCTCTCTCTCTCTCTCTCTCTCTCTCTCTCTCTTAAGGTGTTATAGGGAGCGTGTCGTTGTAGGTCCTTAGGAAATTACCCATAAAATTCCCCAGTATTTCCCTAAAATTCCCCCAACATTCCCCAAGGTTCAATGGTGCTACACCTGTCTAATTAACACTATAATTAGCTAGGTATTGACGACTTTAATTATGAGTGACGGCGTTCCTCAGGGCGGTCATATTACACCATATATCTTTAATTATTTATGTTTTTATATGACTCTTTATACATCTATGTACATGTATATTATAAGTTATACATCTCTATATTATATGATTAGATTTAAGTTATTCAGAGTCCTTGAAGAATAGGATCTTGACAGCATTCCTTTATAATATATTAAACCTTACTTCCATCTGGTGAAATTTCTCTAAACATGAAAATTAGTTAAGCGATTCCCTCCCCCTAAAAACAACCCTTGCTGTTACCTTTAATGGCGTCGTCCAAGGTGGGTATTTTCTGCCTACCTCTTAATGGTCTCCTACAGGATGCTATTTACCTAGTTGTTGGTCATAAAGCAGAGTTAAAGTGGCTGGGTGTTGGCAAGGCTTTGTCTACCCCGCCTCCTAACCTGCAGATTCAATGCCTCTTACCCCGACTATAGACATTCCCAGAGCACAGACAGACGATGGTGAGGTGTAGTGAGGATATGGTTCTCGTCCTTATAGCATCCCCAACGCCCATGTTGTTGTGCCCCCCCTCCTCCTCCCCTCCCCCCGACCCTGGAGAGAGTGGGGGGGAGGGGGGGAGGGGGGAGAAACATGGTGAAGGGACTGTATTGGTGTGCTCAGGCAGACGGGTGAGGGTGCCGCCCTTCTCTTGTATGGTAACGAGGCTGTCTAGACCTTGCTGGTGTTGACTGACTGTTGGATCTCCGTCGTTGACTGTTGGATCTCCGTCGTTCACTCTTAGATCTCCTTCGTTGACTGTTAGATGTTGCTCGTCTTAACTGTCAATACCTCGCTCGGTAACTGTAAGACCTCGCTAGTGTTGACTGATCGCCGTCCCTGTGTTTGTGTTTACTCAAGGGGCGACTTCCTGTCTTCTGGCGGGGGGGGGGGGGGTTCCTTGTGCCACTGACTGTCTGTTGATCTCTCTGACTGTCTCTAGATCTGTCTGACTGTCACTAGATCTCTCTCGCTGTCTCTATATCTCTCTGACTGTCTCTAGATCCCTCTGACTGTCTCTATATCTCTCTGACTGTCTCTAGATCCCTCTGACTGTCTCTAGATCCCTCTGACTGTCTCTATATCTCTCTGACTGGGTCGAGATCTCTCTGACTGTCTCTATATCTCTCTGACTGTGGATTTCTTAGTCGCCTCTGTGTCTGTCTTGGAATTATTTAATTATTATCTTGGGAAGTCTCGTGCGATGCAATCAAGGACACACACACACACACACACACACACACACAAGGATAAAGGAACTGCTCCATCTTGACCTTGACAATGCTCCACCACTCGTAGGAATTTGTCTTAAATCAACAGGTGGAGCTGCCAATAATTGAGCCTCGGGAACTTACCTGGAGTCTGTGTGTGTGTGTGTGAAGTTACCTAACCTAACCTAACCTAACCTCGTGTCAGTGATGTTTCTTGAGTGAACTAGAGTTTTGTTGATGTGATTGTTGACAGATTATCAATTATTTGTGTATATAATTATATTTTCAGGTGACATAAATAATTAACTGTACTTTTATACAATTACTAACAGGTAATTTTGCTCCTCTACAGGTGAGTGTAGTCCCACGTGTTCACCTGAGTCTGGCGCAGGTGAGTGTGTTAGTTCCTCGTGTTCACCTGACTGTGACTCGCGCAGGTGAGTAAACATGACTCAGAAACTGTGTTAATTAAGGTGAATTATCGTAGCACTGTTATGCCCCAACGGTCGAGGTGTTGTATAATCACTGAGGGAAATTTCGTTCAGTGTTCAGTGTATCTATATTGTGTTCCTACAGTGTACAGTATATCTATGCTAGCTAGTATAGAGATAATATCATTATTCGTTCAGTGTATCTAATGATTTTAAGATTCACAGTGTACAGAAAGCAGTGTATCTTGAGTATATATTCAGTATACAGTGTATCTTCATTAATTTATAGAGTGACTGCCTCAGTGTACATTCAGTGTTATTGTAATCTGAGGAGTGGATTGATTCAGTATTCCTGTAGACAGCGGGAATGGGTGTGAAAGTAGGGGCGAGAGAGAGGGTGAAATTGAGAGTGAGGGAGAGTGTGAGATTGAAGGTGAGGGTGAAAATGAGTCAGGGTGTGAGAAAGTCATTGTGAGATTGAGATAGATGAATATATACAAGACATAAACACAGTGGTCAACTCTCCCACACTGTCTATCATGATCATGGCCGTCACAAGTCGTCACAAGCTCAACACCGTCATCTTCTACGCAGTTACAATCCCCCTTCCCCCCACCCATCACCCCAACCGTCAGAAAGGTGGTCATCGGTCACCCCACCTTCAGGAGGATAGGTTAGGGGGGGAGGTGTGAGGGGAGGGACAGGTAACATGAGGGTATTAGGTCAACAGGTGTTACAATCAATACACACCTGGTGATTAGTAGAAACACCTTTGTCCTCTTATCCATTTGGTCCGTCAATATTATTTCCACTGTTTAAGGTTTTACGGAAATGTTCGCTACGCACTGACGCCCACCGTGTGAGCTACTTCATGGTCTTAATGCCGCCCCAAGGTGGTGTGTGAGCCGCCCACGGTCTCTGCCGCCGCCCACGAAGCCAGACGCCCTTATGCAGACGATGTTTTTACGTAACCTTGGCGGAGATGTGTAGGGAGGGATTGTCGCCTTGTGGAACTCCAGTCTGTATTTGTTATGATGGTTTCTGTGTTGAGGTGACGAGCTAGTCTCTCTCTCTCTCTCTCTCTCTCTCTCTCTCTCTCTCTCTCTCTCTCTCTCTCTCTCTCTCTCTCTCTCTCTCTCTCTCTCTCTCTTCTAGGGTAGGATAGGTTAAGTGAGATAAGGTTGGGTTTTGCTAAGTGATGTTAGTTTGCATGAGTTTTAGAACCTAGGTCAGGTCAGTTCGGGGTCAGGTCAGGAAAGGTAAAGCTAGATTGGGTCATGGTTGGTTATGGTAAGGTTAGGTTACTTTATTGACATACCTATGGAGAATTACACCTGTAGAGTGTCACACCTGTTGAGAGTTACACCTGTAGATGCCACACCTGTTGAGAGTTACACCTGTAGTGTCACACCTGTTGAGAGTTACACCTGTAGTGTCACACCTGTTGAGAGTTACACCTGTAGAGTACCACACCTGTTGAGAGTTACACCTGTAGTGTCACACCTGTTGAGAGTTACACCTGTAGATGACACCTGTTGAGAGTTACACCTGTAGATGACACCTGTTGAGAGTTACACCTGTAGATGACACCTGTTGAGAGTTACACCTGTAGAGTGCCATATCTGAAGTATGTCTCACCTGCCGAGTGTCACATCTGTAAATTGCCACAGCCTTAAAGTGTCAGACTTCTAGAGCCACACCTGCTCAGAGTCAGACATACAGTGCCACACTAGGGGGAGCGACTGGGTGAAGGAGTAGTGATGACCTTGCAGTGGGCGGCCAGGCGTACAACATGACCATGTATGGGCGGCCCACCCACCCACCCACCCACCGCCATCACTTACTGTACTACCACCACCACCTCCTGCCGGTGGGGTGGAGGCATCAGCAGCCCCCTAACATGGTCTTCACATAACGTTACATCTTAAGGTTAGGTTAGGTTAGGTTACTACTGTCTTAAGTACACCTGCATTGAGCTATTAAAACAGTTTTGTATATAGTAAATTGTTTGCTTGTGATTCTCAGTTGCGTCAGGCAGCACTATGAACACCACACCTGCCTCACCTAACCTAACCCACCCCGCAGTGGCCCAGCTCTCATGTTGACCAGTCTGTTCGTTATTATAGTAATTGTTTATATTGATTATCATTTTATCGTTGTTTATTATTTTTCAATGAATGATTTTTCCTCTGAAATTTTGTCTCCCTCCTTCCCAGCCTGCTCAACCCCCCGGCCTGCTCAACCCCCCGGCCTGCTCAACCCCCCAGCCTGCTCAACCCCCGGTCTGCTCACCCCCCGGCCTGCTCAACCCCCCAGCCTGCTCAACCCCCCAGCCTGCTCAACCCCCCAGCCTGCTCAACCCCCCAGCCTGCTCAACCCCCCAGCCTGCTCAACCCCCCAGCCTGCTCACCCCCCGGTCTGCTCACCCCCCGGCCTGCTCACCCCCCGGCCTGCTCAACCTCCGGCCTGCTCACCCCCCGGCCTGCTCACCCCCCGGCCTGCTCACCCCCCAGATCCTAAATACGCCCGCGACTCAACGATTTTGAGTACTACTGAATAAACAAATGAACATAACCAACATACCCTCGCTTAGTTTAATCTTAAGTACATATTTAATTCTATTTTATTCTACATTCACTTTGTAACTTGTTAATAAATACTTACCTGTATAAGGCTCGGTACAGGTGAGAGGGCAATCAGTGGGTGATAGTAACGACTTGTATCATTAGCGTTAATTACTAACCACTTTGCCTATAAGGATTCATATCTACGGCTGTCAATTCAATGGATACAATCAACCACCCTAGTTGGTGATGGCGTGACGGGGAACAAGGTAATTAAGAGGTGAAGGTAGTTAAGGCCAGGTGAGGTTGGTGTTTGTTGTGATGGTGTAAAGGTGAAATGTATACACACACACACGTACACACACACACATACACGGCGTGACTGTGAGTACAAGCAATCTCTCTCTCTCTCTCTCTCTCTCTCTCTCTCTCTCTCTCTCTCTCTCTCTCTCTCTCTCTCTCATAAACAATAGCTTCTAGTAACCAATGAATCACCAAATATTATAAAAATAAGTTGATTGTTTTTTTTTTACATAAACAGAACTTCAAGAACAGAAATTTATGGTTTAATTACGAAAGAATTAAATATTAGTAAATCATTAAATATTTATACAAAGAAACACAAGAGTTTATTTAATTATTTTGACGAGTGATAATACAAGTTGATTATTAGAATTATTATGTAGAAGGGGAATTATTTAGAGAAGGGGCATCCATTTATTATACTGTAGTGGGGGGGTGTGTTGTAGGGGAAATAACACGGAAGAATCCCTAGATGTGGGGAAATAAATCAGTGAATTGTCTAGCACAGCAGGGGAATACTTGAGGGATGAGCACACACAACAACACGGCAACACAAACAACAACAGTGACCATTACAAACACGGTTATTTAGCACTAAACAGAAACCACTCAGCACAACTAAACAAACAAACAACAATAAAAGGGCAGCACAAACAAGGGGCCACATTCCTGGACGAAGCGCGAGGTAGACGGCGTGACGAAGAAGGGTGTGTGTGAGTGTGAAGGTCATGTTGGCACAATACACCGTCAGGAGGTGGCCAGCTGGGCCGCCCTCACCTATACCCAGATTCCTACACCCACCAAGTGTCAATACACGTATGAACACACACACACACACACACACACACTACTACAACTTTGCTGTCTCTCAGGATCGAGTATAACGATCATCCATCTGTGATACAATGATATGAGTTATTAAGGATGTTCCCTTCGT
Source organism: Homarus gammarus (assembly GCA_958450375.1). NCBI lineage: Eukaryota > Metazoa > Arthropoda > Malacostraca > Decapoda > Nephropidae > Homarus > Homarus gammarus. Next base: position 1,915,636 of record CAUDMG010001490.1, read on the forward strand.
TGGTGAGTTCTGAGGTGACTAAAGAGGCAGATACGGGACCGCTAGAGTCTGCCACAGATGTTGCACGTGTGGAGGGCTACATCTAGTGCGGGAGGGGCGGTGGTAGCGTCTTTCCAGCGTTGGTGCTTGTGTGCCTCGTTATGCAGTCGGGCTAATTCGAAAATATTGACACCTTCTCGTGTGGTGCTCCTCCAAGCGTTACGGTGTGGAGTAATCGTCTCCCAGGTGAGGGGGTCCATTTGGCACTTTTTCAGGTTTGTCTTAAGACTATCCTTATACCTTATCAGTTGCCGGCCAGCGTTACGTTTACTATTCGTTAGGTGACTGTAAATTACACACGCACACACACACACACACACACACACACACACATGCAGGTAAGTGTGTGCACCCATCAGTGAACGGGTGTGTGTGTGTGTGTGTACCCAGCCCCCACACAGGTACAGGTAAATCAGTGTACCTGTGATTGGATTTGTGTGCACCGCGAGCCACAGGTAACCAGACCCGACAGCTGGACACCTTGATTTATACCCTTCACCACCACCACCACCACCTGGAGGACGACCTTGGTGCAATTTTATTTTGGCCACACTGTTGTTCCATTGTGACCAAGTGAAGTGGGGCAGAACAACCCAGTCATGCCTCCTAACCTGGGGGGGGGGGGGGGGGCAGGGTTCCAGGTGCAGGGTCGTCATGGAGGTGGAAGATACGGTCATCCTTGAGGGGGGTGAGGGTGACACGGTTATCCTCGACGTGGGGGGGGGGGGGGGGTTGTGAGTGAGAGTAACACGAACACGTTGGTAGTTTGAAGTGTTGGTGGGGGGGGGGGGTGAGTGTTAGTGAATCACTGTGGGTGTGGGTGGATGGCTGGGTGGGAGTGTGGGCGGTCCATGTCGTGATTGCTAGGAGGATGGCCTTGGGTATGTTATCCTGAGGGTGGCTGGCTGGCTGGCTCCTGCTCACCTAGCCAGCCCCCAGCACGTTCCTATCCTGCTCCTAGCCACCTCGTCCTAGTCCTCTGCCAATCCCATTCTTGCTGTTCCTCTCTTACACACTCTCAGAAGGACAAATTGAAGGGTAAACGACACCTCATCTCAACTTATATCTTGCTAATGGTCGTGTGTGATGCCCTTCAAGCACACACACACACACACACACTACAAGCATTTTTTATTTATTTTTTGTTGTGCTTTCTGATACCCTCAAGCAATCAGTGTCCAAGTACGTGTTTTGGTTGACCTCTCCTGATAACCTATAAACAAGCACAGAATCCAAGCACAATTTGTTTTATTAGGGATGGGGGTTGTTTTTTGGTACTTTCAGGCAAGCACAGTGTCTGAACATATGTCTTGAGTGTCCTCCTCTGTCTGGTACTCAAGCAGGATGTCCTAATATGTATCTTAGCTATTCATTGTGTTTTCCAAGCAAGTAAAAATGTCCTAAAATGTAATAAATTTAAAGTAACTTAAATTTTGTCCCTCAGGCTCGGTGTTTTAATGTTGAGTGTGTTTGATGGCCTCTGTTGGGTGTCCAGTGTGAGGTGTCCATTCTGAGCCAGTGTGTTTGTATGTGAGGGAGGGGGGGGGGGGCATACTCAACATAAGAACTGGGCCACACTAATATTTGACCAGTACGAGGCCAGTGTTAGAGAGGGTAAGAGAGGCCGGTCTGGAGGCCACCCGTTCTTTGTATGTGATGTCTTTTTTCATACTAACCTTCACTTTTTCTTTGTTTTCTTCCAACTTTCATTTGTTTTTATTCTTATCTTTATTATCGTCTATATCCTCTCCTAAGAGTCGTTGGTTTGATCCCGAGGCTCCTTCAGTCCACCCACCTGTAAATGGGTACCTGACTTTACAGTTTGGGAAGTAAAGGTGGTCGAGTACAGTGTCGGTAATATACAGTATACTATATCCACATTGTCCTCAACTGGTCGTCAAGTCTCTATAACCCACTACATATCACTATTTAAAATTCAAAATAGATAATTAACAAGAGAACATTTATCAATATATCAATAGACACTGAACCCTCCCCCCCCCCCCTTTAAAAAAACTCGAATATATTATCATCTTTAATTACATCCATCAGAGGTGTTGCCAACTCACCCGTAATTAAACCTAACAGATGTTTGGCAGTGTTACCAGAAACTGAAGGACGTTATACCTTATATAACGTGGCAGAGAGAGAGAGAGAGAGAGACACGAGACCACACAAGGAGAGAATCCCTACCTACCTCCCCCTCCCCTCCCTCTCCCCTTCCCCCCCCCTCCCCCCCCATATGATTTAGTTGGTAATGATGCTAATGTAGCTACTAGCGTTACCAACTTCCATTCTCGGTAATTAGACTCGACCTAATCACTGTCATAATGTCCGTAATTGGTATGTAATTGGCTTCCTGTGTAAGACCTGGTATTAATTACGGTAACTACTTGAGGTTTTATAGAAGAAAAAAAAGATGAGTATTTATTGTTAACTCTGTATATTTGTTCCTTAACGGGATGTATTTGAGAGGTTAATTGTTTACATCGGCATCTGGTAACACTGTAGACCTGATGATTCTGACTGTGTGGAGGTACCTGGGAGGGTTCTACAGGTGGTGGTGGTACTGTAAGCTGGTTCTACAGGTGGTGGTGGTGGTGTTGGTATACCTGTGAGTCCTAGCCAGGTAAAGTTGAATACCTACCTGCAACCCTTAGCATGAGAGAGGTAACCTAACCTAAATCTTACAGGTAATTTGTTGTCTCTGATTAAATTTCTTAATTAGGTTTGGTTAGGTTAGGTTTAGGTAAGGTTAGGTTAGGTTAGGTTAGGCATCTATACAAGTACCCCTGTCTCTATATTACACACACACACACACACACACACTAAACAAACTCAAATTCTCACGTTCTGAAAATTGAATTTATGAAAAAGATACCGTGTGTGTGTGTGTGTGTGTGTGTGTGTGTGTGTGTGACCCTTGGTACACCATCAAGGACTCGCTGTGCAGTACGTACTCAGCGTGACCTCTGGAAGCTTCAATAAGGTGTTGAGTTACATGAGACACTTTCATTTTCACATATGACCTGTAAAGTTGTGGTGATATGGTGTGTGGTGTTGTGGTCTTTCTTCTCCATTTCTGCTACTATTCTTCTTCTTCTTTCTTCTTCTTTCTTCTTCTTCTTCTTCTTCACTATTACAACACCTATTTGCCCACACCGAGTCAAGACAGATTCAGCTGATTTCGACAACAAGATTCACTCTGACACATTGAGCCAGTGTTGACACAAGCTGGATTATGTCTTCAAACTGCTCCCTGTGTGTGTGTGGGTGTGGATGGGTGCTGATGGAGTGGGTGAAGGAGGAATTCCCTGTAATATATGACGGGGTGGATGAAGGTAACAGTGAGGAAGGGGAGGGGGGAGGAGGAGGGGGAAGAGGGGAAGGGGGAAGACAATCAGTACTGAGATACCTTAGTAATTTTCTGTAACGGCGTCTAACCCTCCCACCTCTCCCCCTGCCCCTCCCCTTTCTTCTCACCTTCCCCCTCCCCTTCCCCTTACCTGTCGTAACACCTTTATTGACAGATATCGTCACGTCAGTAGTGTTGGTCCAGGTTGTCTCGTAACATCAGGTGGGGTCCCCCTCTCTTGTTACAGGGACTATTTCAACATTGGAGTTTTAGATACATTACTTATAGTTGCCACCCCTCCCCTCCCCCTCCTACTGCCCACCTACCCCTCCCTCCCCCTCCTACTGCCCACCTACCCCTCCCTCCCCCTCCTACTGCCCACCTACCCCTCCCCTCCCCCTCCTACTGCCCACCTACCCCTCCCCTCCCCCTCCTACTGCCCACCTACCCCTCCCCTCCCCCTCCTACTGCCCACCTACCCCTCCCCTCCCCCTCCTACTGCCCACCTACCCCTCCCCTCCCCCTCCTACTGCCCACCTACCCCTCCCCCCCCCTCCTAGTGATCCATTTTAACACTGGCAGAAACATGGTGATCCAATATGGCGGTAGAACTGTACTGAGACTGTTGTAAGTAGTGGCCCTTCTAGGTGATACACAGAACAGTACCAGTGATTCATTGCCAGCACGAGCAGTTAACTTCGCCAGGCGTTCCCTCACCTACCAGAATATCACGTTCAGATAAGTTTCGCCAGACTACCATTCGCCTGCTTTCTGCCAGTGGTGGTATTCTCTTTAACACAGGGTCAGGGGGTTAGGTTAGGTTAGGAGAGTTGGTGGAGTGGTGGAGAGGGTTGTTGGTGGAGTGGTGGAGAGGGTTGTTGGTGGAGTGGTGGAGAGGGTTGTTGGTGGAGTGATGGAGAGGGTTGTTGGTGGAGTGATGGAGAGGTTTGTTGGTGGAGTGATGGAGAGGGTTGTTGGTGGAGTAATGGAGAGGGTTGTGGTGGAGTGGTGGAGAGGGAATACACAGCCATTGAATGAGGCAAGAGTCAGTACGTTACCTCCAGGTGTTAGATTAATGATGGTGTGTGAGTGTGAGGGAGGGAAGGAACGTTACCTTAGTGTGGGCCACATCAAGGGAGACACACACACACACACACACACAGTTAACATAAGTGCAGTCCGTCCTTGTCACCTCGAATCGACACGACTTAATAGACGTTGCTGAGGCCGAGTTGACTCTCTCTCTCTCTCTCTCTCTCTCTCTCTCTCTCTCTCTCTCTCTCTCAGACATAAACAGGAACAGATTGATAAACAGAAAGATAGGGCAGACAGGCAGACAGACAGACAGACAGACAGACAGAAACACGCTAACAGACTGAAACAAAGACAGGGAGAGACAGAAACAGGAAGACAAACAGACAGACACAACTAAACTGCTTCATCACATTTAAAGAGACATGAAGGTAATAAACCATGTTGATTCACACCTGATAGTGGCCAACACAAGAGTAACACAGACGCAACACAAAAACAACACAACACAAGAATAACACAGACGCAACACAAAACAACACAACACAAGAGTAACACAGACGCAACACAAAACAACACAACACAAGAGTAACACAGACGCAACACAAAACAACACAACACAAGAGTAACACAGACGCAACACAATGCAACACCAACACAAGAGTAACACAGACGCAACACAATGCAACACCAACACAAGAGTAACACAGACGCAACACAAAACAACACAACACAAGAGTAACACAGACGCAACACAAAACAACACAACACAAGAGTAACACAGACGCAACACAAAACAACACAACACAAGAGTAACACAGACGCAACACAACACAAGAGTAACACAGACGCAACACAAAACAACACGGTACACTACACCAACACAACACAACACCAACACAAGAGTAACACAGACGCAACACAAAACAACACAACACAAGAGTAACACAGACGCAACACAAAACAACACAACACCAACACAACACAAGAGTAACACAGACGCAACACAATACAATACGACACAATACAACACAAGAGTAACACAGACGCAACACAATACAACACCAACACAATACAACATCAACACAACACAACAACACCACATTGGAATGTAATTATTGATTGGGGTTGCCAACGATTAGTATTTTTTCACCTGAGTAGAATATTCAGTGTTTGTGTACCTGAAGGAGGAAGAGGAGGAGGGTGGGGAGGAGAGGGGGAGGAGGGTGGGGAGGAGAGGAGGAGGGGGTGGGGAGGAGAGGAGGAGGAGGGTGGGGGAGGAGAGGAGGAGGAGGGTGGGGAGGAGAGGAGGAGGAGGAGGAAGATGGAGAGGAGAGGAGGAGGACGAGGAGGGTGGGGAGGACAGGAGGAGGAGGATGGAGAGGAAAGGAACCAGGAAGAGGAGGAGAAGACGGTGAGGAGGAGAGGGCAAGGAAGAAGAGGGGGGAAGAAAAGAGGAGTGAACACATCAACCACAAGTAATATATCCATATCAACCACAACCACAGCAACCCAAACCAACCAACCATAACCACAACACCAACCACAACTACTAACAACCTACTACAATTTCCCCCCCCCCCCCCCAAATGGTCATTAACTGATACTGAGGCGTGATTAAGGTGTGTCCTCACGAGTACCTTAATTACCAGGTGTGTGTCTGTAGTATGCTAATAAGTGTTCGTACAGGTAAAACTGATAAGTGTGTTTGTTTATATGTTGTATGTTTGTTTGTTTTTGTGTTGATTGAGGCGATGTTTTTGTTGTATTTGCGTGTTTAAGTTATATTGAGACAGACAGACTTTAGAGGCAATAACATCTACAGTATCGTCAAGCATAATAAACAAACTTGTAATGGTTCAATTTTTTTCTATATTAAGTAAAGCAAAATATATAGAGATAATTTAATAGTATCCCCTCCCTTTTTTTAGTCTTATTCTCGTTTTCTAATAATTCTTCCCTCCGTTTTCTATTCACCGCAACACCCAGCAATCATAGTTACTTTGTTTTTTGGATTTTTTCTCCGGAACACGAACTTGTCAGCTGATTTTAGATGGGTCCCGTTACCACATGCGGCGTTACACTCTCCTCTCGCCCCCCTCCCCGACCCGACCCACCCCGCCCCTCACCCATCAGCCCCGTCCCCCTCTTCCCCCAGACCCATCATTTCCTCTGTTACTTCCGTTGTTTTCCCCTGCTGTCTGTTTTTACTGTTTGTCCCGTTGGATTGTGTGGCAGAGCTGTGTGTGTGTGTGTGTGTGTCCTCTGTTGATAATGGGGTAGTTTGTATATATGTGTGTGTGTGTTGTTTTCACCGTAATGTACACACACACACACACACACACACACACACACACACATACGCATCTGTTCTCTCTGTCTCTCACACACACGTAAGCTTTCTCTACCTGGCCGGATCAGCTGATAGGGTTTGTTTATATGACGTTCTGTACCCCCTGTGTTTACTTCCTACCTCATTTTCGTATATTGTTTGTGTGTTGTGTATTATAATGTTTACATGTGTGTGTGTTGGCCTGTGTAGGTGTATGTTAGTGAGTGTTGTGTGAGTGTTGTGTTGTGTCTTTTGAGTCGTGAGGGGTCAGAGGTCAACTACATATGCTGTGTGTTGTCAGTCATCCAGTCCCCCCCCCCACTCCCCCTCTTTCCCCACACACACACACACTCTCTCTCTCTCTCTCTCTCTCTCTCTCTCTCTCTCTCTCTCTCTCTCTCTCTCTCTCTCTCTCTCTCTCTCTCATGCTTGTTATTGTTATTCTTTATTCCCTCTTTCCCTCCTCACCTTTGTCTCACTTCCTCTTCCCCCTTCCTTCCTTCTACCTGTCACACTCTCTCCTCTGCTTCTCCTTGCTATATTCCTCCTTTCTTCTTTCCCTCCTCCTCCCATCTCCCTACTGTGTAATGTCTCTACTTCTCTCTACTTGTACAGGAGAGAGAGAGAGAGAGAGAGAGAGAGAGAGAGAGAGAGAGAGAGCTCGGTGTTTTGGTACATCACAACAAAACATCAGACGAGTTTATCATCAGTATTCTGAACCACTGCTTCCCGGAGTCATGACCGCAGGGACCTGGCTCGCTGCAGGGACCTGGCTGACTGCAGGGACCTGGCTAGCTGTTGGGTCCTGGTTGGCTGCGGGGACCTGGCTGGCTGTTGGGTCCTAGTTGGCTGCGGGGACCTGGCTGGCTGTCGGGTCCTGGTTGGCTGCGGGGACCTGGCTGACTGCAGGGACCTGGCTGGCTGTTGGGTCCTGGTTGGCTGCGGGGACCTGGCTGGCTGTTGGGTCCTAGTTGGCTGCGGGGACCTGGCTGGCTGTCGGGTCCTGGTTGGCTGCGGGGACCTGGCTGGCTGTTGGGTCCTGGTTGGCTGCGGGGACCTGGCTGGCTGTTGGGTCCTAGTTGGCTGCGGGGACCTGGCTGGCTGTTGAGTCCTAGTTGGCTGCGGGGACCTGGCTGGCTGTCGGGTCCTGGTTGGCTGCGGGGACCTGGCTGTCTGCGGGGACCTGGCTGTCTGCGGGGACCTGGTTGGCTGCGGGGACCTGGCTGTCTGCGGTGGCCAACATGATATAAAACACAGCCAAGTCTTGCATCATGAAAGGTGACTGGTATACGGTGTTGGCTGACAGAAGTTGCAGGAGAAAAAACACGAATCACTTCAAGATCAACCACACTTAACCTAACCTAACCAAGAAGTTCTGAACCTTTGAGGACGATGGTTTAAGTTATAATGACACTTAGATGACGTCACATGACACTTTATCCTCCTGTCAACACCATGTTGACGTCACATGACACATCAGCCTCCTGTCAACACCAAGATGACGTCACATGACACAACAGCCTCTTGTCAACACCAAGATGACAAGACCTCTAAGAGATTATTGTTTTTATGCTCTACTAAATCTGCCACTCACTTATTTCGTCACTCACTCACTCATTCGACACCCAATGGCCACTCACTCTTCATGTCACTCACGCTAATGTGTGTGTGTGTGTGTGTGTGTGTGTGTGTGTGCGCGCGCGCAACTATCCTCTGCCTCCATCAGATTTCAGATCACATGTGACCCTCGAGGTAGCTAGTTTATTGTGCACCACTTAATCCTGTACAAGGCGGGGCGACAAAAGGGTTTACCGCGCCTAACAGGGAAGTAGCGGGGTTGATGCTGGTATTCTTGACTCATGTGTCTGAAGGGGGAGTTACATATAATGACGGAGGATTCATTTTAATGGAGTATAACAGGCAGCACCCTCACGTCCACGCCATTATAATGATGTACCAAGCGACCATTAATGACATGATAGAGATGTGGTTCAGGAGTATCTATCAACAATTAATTTACTCCATTAAAGTTAGGTAAGAGAACTCCCCCCAACAACGTGTGTGTGTCTCTTATAAAGGTGAAAGAACAGAGTGGAGAACACGAGGAGGTATTGGGGTCGTCTAAGGTGGAGTTAGAGGAGAATAAGGTGGCGAAGAGAATGGTTTTATCAAGGGGGAGAGTTGGCTATAGAGTGATCAGGTCAGAAGAGAGGAGGAAAAGAGGCAGTGCAGAAGTTATTACAGATGTTTTTGGTTAAGGACCAGAAGGATTTACTAGAGGAAGAGTTAGTGAGGTCAGCGGTCTTTCTTTTTATAAAATTCCGCTTGGCCCTACGAAGAACATAAGAAAATAAGGGGTCTGCAATAGGGCGGTTGGCCTGTGCATGGCAGCTCCTGTCGAGAGTTACTACCACTCTCTATCATCCATGAATCTATCTAGCCTCCTTTTAAAACTTTCCAGCGTTCCAGCACTTACTACAAAATTGCTAAGCTTGTTCCACTCGTCCACCACCCTATTTGTGAACCAGTTTCTTCCTATCTCCCTCCTAAACCTAAACTTATCCAACTTGAATCCGTTGCTACGAGTCCTATCCTGCTCGGATATTATAAGAACTTTATCTATATCCCCTTTATTGATTCCTTTCACCCACTTGAATACTTCTATCATATCTCCCCGCACTCTTCGTCTTTCTATAGGGAATGCAAGTTTAGTTTCTTTAATATATCTTTACAGGGAAGGTTTCTAAGTCCGCGATTCGTAGAAGTAATGAAAGAGGAGTGAGCAATAGGAGAAGGAGATAGATTCATAACTTGATATGCCCTATCGACGAATGTGTGTAAAGGGAGAATTACTGATATAATTCTTCTGTTTATGGTAAAGTGTGACAGGTCCCTAATAATGTCAAGTGCCATGCCTGTCCTTGTGGCTTTGTCTCGTTGACCTTATCCTATGAACCTTATCCTATGACCTTATCCTATGACCTTATCCTATGACCTTATCCTATGGCCTTATCCCGGTGACCTAATCCTTTGTGTAACCTTGATCTATACCTATCTTACGTCAGTGTGTCGATGACGTCACCGATCGAGGGACCTTACCAGAACACCCGATATAGATGATATGTGCCCTGACCTCACCACGCCTTGTGTGTGTGTGTGTGGCAACCAGAGGTCTTACCTATTATTAGGAAATCCTCAATTCGACTCGTAAAGCCAAATCTCTCTCAGCTCAATAACTCTTTTTCGTCTCAGCCAGTGACCCCCCCCCCCCCCCCCCACACACACACACACCTGAAGTAATTTCGAGAGATACAGGTGGGAGAGGTAGGAGAGGGGAGCTGAGGGCGTGTCCTGATAAAGAGAGGAAATAGAGAAAGTTGGAAGGGAGGGAGAGAGAGAGAGAGGGAAGAGAATGGCTAAAAAATAATATGGGGAAGAGATGATGGGGAATTGGAGAGGGGGGAGATGATGGAAAAGAGGGAAGATTGGATGAAGAGAAGAGGAAGATAATATGGTAAATAGAAAGGAGGAGTCAATAGGTAGAAAGGGAAGGGAACGGAAGGAAGGAAGGTAGATGTGATGATTTGATGAAGAACTGGTCAGTATTTACGTGATGTTAGCGAGAGAGAGACAGAGAGTGTGTGTGTGTGTAAGGTTAGGTTAGGTTAATCTTCAGGTGATCTGTCATGAGAAGGTAACAGTCAACAAACATAAACAAACAAACAAACACAATAAACAAAGAAAAACAAACACACAACACCCACTGTCTGTCCAAGCTAAATGAGACGAGGTGTGAGAACGCGAGAACAATGGAAGTGATAGATTAGAGGTGCTTATTGTAGGCAGGTACCGCTAATCCTCTCCAGATCTACGGGGGAGTTAGTGAGGGGTGGGAGGGGTGAGGGAGAGGGGGAATGTAAGGGAGAAGAGAGTGAGGGAAAAGAAGGATAAAGGGAGGGAAAATGGAGGAGAAGAATGAAGGAAGGAAGATGGAGGGAAGAATGCAAGAGAGATGACACAACAGATTAACATAAAATTCCGCCTGGTTACATCACTTAACCTAACCTAACCATACATACATACATACATACATACATACATACAACTTAATATACCAGGAAATACATAAATACTAAGAATATGAAACAACAAAGAACATGATGAACAGTCAATAACAAGAGAAGACAAGAACAGGCGACAATAATAGAAGAAAACAAGAACATAGTGAACAAGCAAGAACAGGAGACAACATAGTGTACAAGCAACAATAACAGCAGGAGGCGTGAGCAGGCAACACTAACAGCAGGAGACATGAGCAGGCAACACTAACAGCAGGAGACATAAATAATAGCAGGAGACATGAGCAGGCAACAGGAGTGAGTGGAGGTGTTCCCCAAGGCGGTATTACGAGCGCCTTTAGCAGGGATTCCACCTTGAATACTTGTGGCTGAGTCGACCCCTCAAGGCCCACTTCTAAAATAACCTTTCCTTGATTCCCCTCCTCCTCCTCCCACCTTGGATCACCTGAAGATTAACCCCCTAGTTTATTTTTACCTGGTGGTTAAACGTCTTAATTGAGGTGTAAGATTATGTTTAGTTAGCGTATGGTAAGATTAGGTTAGGTTAGGGTAGGTTAGGTTAGGTTAGGTTAGGTTAGGGTAGGGTTAGGGTAGGGTTGGGTTGGGTTGGGTAGGGAAGGGTGAATGTGCTTGGGGGGTGCTAATTTTCAGGTGACCTCCCCCCCCCCTACCTCTCCATCTTCTTGTGAGGATAAAATAAAACTAATATAGTTTCATAGCAACATCGACTCCATTTTAAACCTCCGTGTCCTTGTTTAAGTGAGAGAGAGAGAGAGAGAGAGAGAGAGAGAGAGAGAGAGACACGTTCTCACACTCAGGAAGGAACTTTTAAAACATCAGACTCTCTTGTGTGGGTCCGAGCGCCTGGAGGCTGGGTCACGTTTTCTGTTCAAGATGCCCTGTCAGCGAACCTTTGTTGGGTTGATGGTGTCAGCCGGGCGATAATAGGCAACCTTGTAATTGTTCATCTTGTCGCCTATTTCAAACTGATTAGATAATGACCTGGAAAACCGTTCACAATGTGTTATGTGTTTACTGTCTGTTGCTGCTGCTGCTGGCGTCTTGTAGGTGGACGTCCCCCAAGGTGGTATGTTGTCGCCTGTGTTATTTATCATATTGTTGTTTCATTGTGACGGTTTTTATCCAGGTGTTAAAAAAGATATAAGTACTTTTCCCTCCTGATCTATTGTAGCATAAAAACAATCTAATAATACAGAGGGGGTCTTTTTTTAGAGGTTTATTAGAGTATTAACACGTTGTTGATACGTAAAGACGCCAGCCTGTGTTGCGTCGAGGTGACCTGGAGGTACATGAAATTACTTAATAAGAGTTAATAGCTACGGTGAGTGTCGATGGCTCTCTTTCCGTCTGTCTGTGTCTGTCTGTCTGTCTGTATGTATTTGACTTTATATAGTTGTCAATCTCTCTCACTCACTACAACTAACTTAACCTAACTTAAGTTTTCGTGGGTGTTTGGTCGTATTATCGACAATACCTGTGCTTGCAGCCTCTTTCTCAGTGTGTGAACCGTAATTAAGTTTACTCCCAGTTACTCAGATGACGGGGTTGTGTTGTAGTGTGGCCAGGAGCGAGTGTTTGGCTGCCTCTTGGTCGTGTTTGTGTTTTTAACAAGCAATGTTTAATGGTGGTTATCCTACGCCTGACTGAACGCAAAAATGACTTAGTGGCCAAAGGGAGAAATTAACACTTGTTTGTTATGTTTTAAGGACCACCTCAAGATTGGCCCCCTCCTAGCTTCTTTCACCCAACCTAACCACACGCTAACCTAACCTAACTGCACCTAAAACAATCCTAACCTAACCTAACCCACCAACCAACCGCTCACTCAGCCTCCTTACACCATCACTTCTTAACCTGACGAAGACCCGAATGCCCGTGCTGGCGTTCCTTTTGTTGCCCAGTTCCCCCCCCCCCTCCCTCTGCTCTGAATCAAGTTACCGTCTCTTGATATATAATTGTTTTCACTTAAATATGCTTTAACAATCTCTTCTAAGTGGCTGTACAGTATTTTCAAGGTGTACAGGTAAGCTTATTCTATCTTAATTACAGGTGTGTTTGTTGCGTATTAAGTACAGGTAACCTTGTTGTATCTCTTCCTTGTATTGTTTTTTTTTTTAGGTTAGATTAGTGTTAGGTTAGGTTAAGGTAGGGTTAGGTTAGGTTAGGTTAATGTTAGGTTAGGTTAGTTTAGGTTAGGTTAACGTTAGGTTAGGTTAACGTTAGGTTAGGTTAGTTTAGGGTAGGGTAGGATAGCTTAAGGTAGGTTAAGGTAGGGTAGGTTAAGGTAGGTTAAGGTAGGGTTAGGTTAGGTTTGGTTAGGTTAGGGTAGTTTAGGTTAGGGTAGGATAGGTTAAGGTAGGGTAAGGTAGGGTAGGTTAATTTACGGGAGGGGAGGTTAATGTTTAGGTTAGGTTAGCATTTGGGTGTTAAATCTACCGGTGAAATAAGCTAAGGGGGCTAATCTTCATGTGATCCTTTCTCCCTATTTCAGCGTCTTCCTTCAGCCAATTAAACCCTATTTCTTCTATTTTCTCGCTTCTACCTGATGGTTTAATTGGTTTAATCCCTTCTTGTATAATTTCACCTCTGACAATTATTACTAGTGATCGTGTTTACCAAATGGGATTGTTTTTTGTTTCTCTTCTCTATAACCCGTAATTATTGTTTCGTGTCTTTTTCTCGTAAATACTTGTTAATTCCGGGTGCCATAGCGGTTCAAAATATCGTATTGCTTTCATTTTTAAGACTTTCCCGTTTTACTGGTGATAATTAAGCGCTGTGAGGTGGATCATTAGCGGTAGTTAGAGTCGTAGGGTAGTTAATTCATAAGAGTAATTTAGAGAGCTAGTTGTTGTTATTGACCTCGTCTGAGATTGAATTTAATACATTATTTGGTGAATTAGTTAGTAGAGTTGTCCTTCTTGCTCTCACGTTAACTCTCCTTCCTCCTCCTTACCTCTGTCTCCTTCCACCTCTTCCTTCCTTCCTTCCTCCAGTAACCCTTCTTACCACACCTTCCTTCGCCACCACACACCCCCCCTTTGCCACCACCCCCCCTTTACCACCACACCACCCTTTACCACCACACCACCCTTTGCCACCACACCCCCCTTTACCACCACACCCCCCTTTACCACCACACCACCCTTTACCACCACACCCCCCTTTACCACCCCTAATCTACATCACACACCTACTATCCTCCACCCCTTTCTCACACCACTAATACCCCCCCCCCCCACTTAACCTCACCTCTGAGCCTCCCTAAAGAGTCTTATTCTCGGCGTAATAATCTAGGCACGACCTTACTGTACCCCTATTGCCTATCAGGGGACACACACACACACACACACACATGTCTTATACTTATTCTTTGTGTGTGTGTGTGTGTGTGTGTGTGTGTGTGTGTGTAAGACAGTCACGCTGGACGGGTTGGTCGTGACTAGCGTATGACGGGCGTCCGTGTGTGTGTGTGTGTGTGTGTGTGTGTGTTATTCTCTAGTGGCAATGACAATAACCTCTCTCTCTCTCTCTCTCTCTGTCACACCGCCCACTGCCACACCGCCCACTGTCACACCGCCCACTGCCACACCGCCCACTGTCACACCGCCCACTGCCACACCGCCCACACCGCCCACTGTCACACCGCCCCTCCTGACCTCTTGTTACTTCCTGCCTTACTCTTTTTTCCTCTCTTCCTCCTCACATTCTTTCCCACTTTTCCCTGTTCTCACTTTCTCCAGCTTTTTATCAACCTTCTCTTGTTTCCCCGGACGTGTACTGCTCTCTCTCTCTCTCTCTCTCTCTCTCTCTCTCTCTCTCTCTCTCTCTCTCTCTCTCTCTCTCTCTCTCTCTCTCTCTCCCTCCCTAACCTAACCTAACCACGGCTTTCAACACACCAAGTGAGTGTTACCTCTGAGACGAATCGTAGTCTTAAGTGTTTCTCTTTGTTCGGGTGAGAAAGTGAGCAAATTTTCTCACGATGTCTGTGTCTCTCATTCTAACACTAACCTAACACCATAGGCAGCATTAGGTTAGGTTAGGTTAATCTTAAGATGGTAAAATGTTGGGAGGGGGGCTATTCTTCAGGTGATCTGTTTAATTGCTACGTTAAGTTACCTGTGGGTTGACGAACGTGGGATGGGTCTAATCCACTCGTGTACGGGCATGACGAGCGCTGATTCGGTTCTTGTTTATCATGTCACGCCCCCCCCCCCCCCCTCTATTCTCGTTGAACTTTATGGTGAACATAGACCAATCACTGCACGCCATGCCCTCATACACGTGGATTCTACAAGTCATGAGGAGGATCGTGACGACATTATTCTCTCTCTCTCTCTCTCTCTCTCTCATACCAGAACGTGGTAGGGGTCACCATTGAGGGTCAGTGAAGCGCGTAAACTACCTTATCTCCTCAACCAGTGTGACCTTTGACCTAATTGCCCCCGGGTCAACTTAACTAGGTCACACAATTAAAGGTGACACGAGTCATATCTGATAACTGAGATAAATTGATATGGAGGGTGGGGTGGGTGTGTGGTGGGGTGGGGTGGGTGTGTGGTGGGGTGGGTGGAGGTAGGGGACACACACACACACACACACACACACACACACTATACATATAACTCAAAAAAAATAAATCCTCACTAAAATCACACTCAATTTATACACAAAAACACCAAATTCACGCACAAAAACACACTCAATTTCTACACAAAAGTGACAAACTCAGTCACAAACATACACATAATTTAGGTGTATTTATCAGGTATAAGATGGTATCAGTAGATTGTTGTAATGATAATATCAGTAAATTTGTATCAGATTAAGAGGTCGTTATCAGATCTCGCGAGGCTGTTGTGTTGATGCCGTTATCATAGAGTCAAGGCTTTTGTTTACCTGTGATTTAAGGTAAAGTGAATCAGTTGAATTTACAGGTGTATCGGATCACGTGAAGATTAGGTACCCAGGCTTATTTTTACCCGAGGATTAAACTCTCTAACGCTAATCCAACCTCACCCAACCCAACCTAGCCTAACTTCACAATAGCCTTGGGATAGTTAAGCTTCAGATGAAATAAGCTGGGAGTGAGTAAAGTGAAAGAGGGAGTGAAGAAGGAAGTGGGAAACAGTGTGTGTGTGTGTGTGTGTCTTTAGAGTAAATATCGTACACAGATCACATTCATTATCGTTTTGTTGACATAGATTTTGCCCTGGGAGTACTAATGGATGTTGGACTTGACGGGTTACTGAAATGAATTTTAGCTGGAGGTTGTCAAAAGCTTAACCTTACCTCACTGACTCTCTGCTGGTCACGGGAGAGGCTTAACAGGTCATATATCCACCACTGAGCTGACCTCACCTGTCCACCATACCAGGATGTGGGTGGGGGGGGGGGGGGGTAGATAAGCTGGAGCGTGTCATTGTAGTGGGTGTGTCTTTGTGTCACCTCCGCCCACTCTTCCACTACCTCCACCCACTCTCCCACTACCAACTCCACCTCCCTCTCTACCAAGTACGCCCACTACCACCCTTCCTCACCCATTCCCCACCCACCTCCACACCTTTCCCATCTACCCTAACCCTATCCCATCCTCTTCCACCCTACTTAAACCCGTCCCCACCCTACCTCGATTTCCCCCCCCCCCCCCCCCTCACAGGACGCGGTAGGAGACGGGCACTTTCATATCCTGTGACACAAAGACTGTACTAGTGTGTGTGTGTGTGTGTGTGTGTGTGTGTGTGTGTCATCGTTATTATCATGTCGTGAACCTTGTCAATAGGATAGCACCGGTGTCTCTCTCTCTCTCTCTCTCTCTCTCTCTCTCTCTCTCTCTCTCTCTCTCTCTCTCATTTTATAATTATTGCTTACATTCGTGTTTTTATATCATCGTTTTTCTTAGTCTCTTAATTATTGTCTCTTTTTTACAGGTAAGTGTCAGGAGTGAATCAGTTCCGTGTCTCGTTCAGGTGAGTGTTAAGGTGATAATTACGTTTACCTGTGGGCAGAAAAGATATAATTTATAAAGGTTTTCGACTGGATCACTTGAAGATTAGACACCCCAGCTTATTACACCTGAATAAATCTCCCGAACGCTAATTTAACTTAACCTAACCTAACCTAACTTGACCTTACTTGACCCAGGTAGCGTTAAGGTAGTTAATGTTAATATTGGGTAAGCTGGGGTGGCTAATCTTCACGTGATCCAATAAAAAGCTCTAATGCATGAAAATTCACTTAACAAGGCGTAGAAGACCGTGAATCAGAGGCGCTATGGAAGGGATGAGGAGGAACCGTGCGTATCCAATTGTCCTCCTGAAGCAGAGCACCAGCAGGGGGTGGGTCTTGGGTCTTCATCTGAGAGAATGTGACCAAAAATGCCTCACCACACTGAGCCTTTCCTCACACCTCCCACAGGAAAACTTGTCAAGATGTTGTCGAAGTCATTACCTCAGTTTCCAGTCCGTGGGTGTTTTGGCACCTTGACAATGGCCAGATTTTATGAGGAAAAGAATTTAGTGTTTATTGTGATTTTAGGTCGAGATTCTGTGATGGAACAACCACAGTGCTCTAGTAATTGGTTTTTTACCTCTTCATACGTAAACAAGCTACTCTCATCCCTCTGTGACCCCTGTTTGACCTCTGTTTGACCCCTGTTTGACCCCAGTTTGACGCCTGTTTGACCTCTCTGATCCCTCTGTTACCCCGGTTTGACTCCTCTCTGTGACCCCTGTTTGACCTCTCTGATCCCTCTGTGACCCCCTTTTTGACCCTCTCTGTGACCCCTGTTTGACCTCTCATCCCTCTGTGACCCCCTGTTTGACCCTCTCTGTGACCCCTGTTTGACCTCTCATCCCTCTGTGACCCCCTTTTTGACCCTCTCTGTGACCCCTGTTTGACCTCTCTCATCCCTCTGTGACCCCCTGTTTGACCCTCTCTGTGACCCCTGTTTGACCTCTCTGATCCCTCTGTTACCTCGGTTTGACCCCTCTCTGTGACCCCTGTTTGACCTCTCTGATCCCTCTGTTACCCCGGTTTGACCCCTGTTTGACCCCTCTGTGACCTCACTGAACATCGTACAAAGACGAAGAGAAAAATTAGATAAACGAGCCACTGTGAGCAGACAACTAAGAGAGATAACAGATAACTAACAATGTCTAGTCCCCGAACCAGTGTCCCAACAGTTCGAAGCGTTATACCTGAATTTCAAAGCCTGACGTTTCATTGGCTGATTCTAGTCCTGTGTTCGAACTTTGGCTTCGGATTATCGCACTCACTGTTCGAACACTCTAAACTCTATTTTGGAATGTCAGTGTTTTTTTTGTTTTTTTTAACTATCTCACTTCACGGTTCGAATAGTCCTCCCCTCTCTCCGGAACCTGAGCGAGTTGACCTCCTCCCTGTAACCATCTGTGGAGGGAGACGATTGTGAGCAGGCCCTTTGTGTGTGTGTGTGTGTGTGTGAGGGTAAGAGACAGTTTATAATTATTGTCTTGAAGCAGTTACACACATAAATGGATATACCTCGTTAGATGGAAAGTGTTGTTAGTCATGTATGTATAATTTGTCTCCCCACACACACACCTTAAATCGTGTCACAACCCCTTGATCCAGCACCTGCGCCATTAACTCCATAGTAAGCGGCTTTTTAAAACGATTCTGTCAAGGTTTATTTATCATGGCTCTGGTTTACTGTTGCTGTAACTACCCGCGCCACAAACGCCATAGAGACTGGACTTTAAAGGAACTAACCCAGGTATTTGTTTATAAAGGTGCAGCCCCCTGGGGACACGTCAGATATAGTATAGATTATGGCGTTCTTCAATAATACCCCATTAACCTTCACCCCAACAGCGTCTATACTTAAAGGTGCTGCTTCTCTTCTCCCATTCCTATGTCCACTAGTGTCCACCAGCGCCACAAACCCGACCTGTAGGAGTGGTCGTGTCCCCCGCCACCCAGTTATTCCTCATCAAGTTGGACGCAGATGGTGATAAATTCGTCAACCTCGAATCTTATTGTCAGGTGTATGTAATTTAATGTCTTGTACACAATGAAATGTCAACGTGTGTGTGTGTGTGTGTACGGTGTTGGTCTGGTGAGAGCTCTAAGCATTCCTTCGTTGTCTCTTACAAATAACAGCAAACTTCCTTAACGCACACACACGCACGCACACACACACACACACACACACGCACACACACGCACGGGAGAAAAAGAGAGAGGTATTTGTGCGTTATCAGATAAGCTCCTCACAGTCTCATGGCTCATTTCACGTTAACAAGTAAACTACCCAATTTGAGGAGGAGCCACGGATCGACCCCTCTTTGTTTGGCCTGTTACTGGTGAAGGGGGTGAGGGAGGGTCGGGGGGGTGAAGGAGGGGCGGGGCGTGGGTGGGGGGGTCTTGGGCCGCCACCACTTGTTTATTTAACATTGTTATTCTCTTTCATTTATCCTTTCTCTCTCCACCCCCGCCCCTCCCTCACCCCCCGACCCTCCCTCACCCCCCACGGTCCATTTGTCCACCCCTCCGCCTTCCTCCTGGACACTCCCTTCCTTCCTCCCTTCTCTCTCCCTCCTGGACACTCCCTTCCTCCCTCTGAGGTACTTCCCTCCCACCCTTAATTAATATCATAATGGCCACGTTTCTCCCTCCTCAACACGCACCATTCCATCCATTCCTCCTCCTCTTCCACACACACACACACACACACAGAGGAAAATATTTATAACCCATTTCCTGCTTTGCTACCTGTTGGCCCTAACACCTTTACCTGTGATCTCTCTCTCTCTCTCTCTCTCTCTTCAATCTGAGGGTTGGCGACCACAGTCCTCCACTCTAAACGTTCTCGGGCTGTTTTGACCAATCTCCCTCCCCCCTCCCTTTAAATAATCTCCCATTCCTTCTAGTTAATCCCCCTCCCCTAGGTAATCCCCCCCCCTCCCTCTACTCCAGGTAACCCCTACCCCCTGTGTTGTACTCAGCCACAGGTAACAGGTAATCAAGCAAGGTTTGTGTTAAGGGTCACGAACTGGGTCACCTGTGATCAAAGGTGTGTTGACAGTGTGGTAGTAGTGGTGGTAGCAATGGTGGTGGTGGTAGTGGTGGTAGTATGACGCCAGGTATAGGTCACACACACACACACACACACACACATACATACGCGCACATACACACACACACACACACACACACACTATCAGGGAGGAAATATTTGATGTTTTTTTTTTCGGTATGGAATCTTGGTTACCTTCAGTGACGTCATCAGTAAACAAACATTCACTTGTTTTATATCGTCTCGTAGCCACTAAATAACAGTTATATTATTGATCTTACGTTACTGTTCGTAGTTGTTTTGTCTCATTCATTGCCTTAGATATTTAATCTCTTTTTTTACGTATGATTTTGTTGCATATGATTACGTAAATTTGAATAGATTACGTTAGGGTGGTCTTAGTTAGGTTAGGTTAGTGTTAGGGTAGTGTTAGGTTAGGTTAGGTTAGCTGTAAAGGGCATAACGGAGTCGAGGTGAAGCAGCTACATGTATCAACTTGTGGAGGAGGAGCTAAAGTTTACCCTCCCTCTCCAACACACCCCATCCCTCTCCAACACACTCCATCCCTCTCCAACACATTCCATCCCTCTCCTACACACTTCATCCCTCTCCTACACACTCCATCCCTCTCCAACACACCCCATCCCTCTCCAACACACCCCATCCCTCTCCAACACACCCCATCCCTCTCCAACACACTCCATCCCTCTCCAACACACCCCATCCCTCTCCAACACACCCCATCCCTCTCCAACACACTCCATCCCTCTCCAACACACCCCATCCCTCTCCAACACACTCCATCCCTCTCCAACACACTCCATCCCTCTCCAACACACTCCATCCCTCTCCCACTCACCCAAGGTTCCACACAAAGCGAATTTATCTCATTTCCGGTCGGGCCTCTCCCTGGTGGCCGGATATACCACCACTCACCTCTGCAAAAAAAAACAAATATTACCAGGTCCTGAAGCCGGATGTTTCAAATGTCCGTAAGCTAACTGGCTCACTTCATCTACGGGGCAGAGGTTAAAAATGGCGTCTATTCTGTACTGAGACTTTACCGAGATGAACCTGAACATTTGTCCCCCCTCCTAGATTATTTCACCCTTACGATATCTGGGGGGTTAGGTTAGGTTAGGGATAGGTTAGGTTAGCATTAGGGTGGTTAATCTTTAGGTGATCAGTATACCGTAAGGTCACTGTCGCCCACATTCAGTTGAGGACACTTGAAGGTACTAGTTCTTGAGGAGCCGGTACCCAGGTATTGAAAGGTTCAGGTGTTAATTAGATCCAATAATTATGAGACACACAGGTGGAGGAGTCTCAGTGCAGCATTAACTTAATTTCAGCTGACACACACACACACACACACACACACACACACACACACACGTAAGAGCCTTAAATATAATATATCTTTGTGTCGGAAAATAAGTAAGTCAGACACATACAGTCAGTAGGAATATATGAACATGTTGTCCCCGTGAGCACCTGACAGGAGGGTCTGAAGGTGTCGCTGTAGAAGGTCATGTCCCTGATTACAAGAAAGTGACGCTGTTGTTGGTCCTGGGGGGTTGTTGATAACGTCACAACCTGAGCTTGTCCCGGGAAGACCTGTTATTTGTCATGCCTCTGTTAATGTTACTCCGGAAACGTCATGAAGCCACAATTTAATCCACCTGATGATTAATCACCGTAACGCTAACATAACTTAACGCTAATCTCACTTCACCTAAACTAACTTAACTTAATGCTAACCTAAGTAAATTCTAACATAACCTAACACTAATCTAGCCAATCCCAACTAAAACCTAACCTAACTGTATCTTGCGCTTGTGAGACCACACCTGGATTACGCAGTTCAGTTCTGGTCACCGTATTACAGAATGGATATAGAATCATTGGAAAGAATTCAGAGGAGAATGACAAGACTAATCCCGGGCATTAGGAACCTTGAGTGCAGAGACAGGTTAAAGCATCTTAATTTGCACTCCCTCGAGAGACGTAGAGCGAGGGGCGACCTGATAGAGGTTTATAAATGGAAGTCAGGGCTAAACAAAGGGGACATTACGAAGGTACTCAAACTATCCAACCAGGAGCGAACTCGTAACAATGGTTTTGAATTAGACAAATTTAGATTTAAGCGTGAAATAGGTAAACACTGTTTTGGAAACAGAGTAGTGGATGAATGGAACAAGTTACCAAATATTATCATTAACTCGAATACGCTGGAGAGCTTCAAACATAGGTTGGATGCTTATATGAGCAATAGGAGTTGGGTGTAAACGGGACTGCCCAGTATGAGCCAATAGGCCCGCTGCAGTTTCCTCCATTCTTATGTTCTTATGTAACCCCCAGGTAGCGTTACGGTGTTTAATTATCAGGTGAAATATATTTCTCTATCCGAGGGAAACTAATCGGTGGTAGAAGCGGTACTATTCTTGCCTCGCAAGCGAGATGTCACGGGTTCGATTCCCGGGCCGGTGGAAGTTGTTTGGACTTACTTCCTAGCCCCCATTAGTCCCTGTTCACCTAGCAGTACAGTAGGTACCTGGTGTAAGTCGAAAGTTGCGAATTCGTATTCAGGGAAAGTTGTTGGAGCTTCCAATAACTTGATGACATAAACCATTGACTCTTCAGGCTTCTACGCCCTTGACTCATGAGACATAAAGGCAAGCATGAACTTAGCATGCTTCCCTGTTGGGCGCTGTAAACGCTTCACCTTACACAAGGATGTAGGGGGGGGGGGGTGCCCAATAAGTAATACAAAAAAAAAACTGAGGAAACTTTAAGGAAAATTCTCTCAAAGCTATAAATCTATTTCCCTAAGTAGAGGAAATTGTTGTAGATCTCAAAGGTGTGAATGTATTACCTGGCGAGGGTGGAAGTAAGTTACTAATTCATTAATATATTTCACATACATTAATGACACAAAGGGAAATTCCATCGTTTTAATGACCATGAATAGATTTCCTTAACATGTCGTAGACGCTAATGACCGGATGAGATGAAATTTCTCTTAGTCATCTGGAAGTCAGGTCAGGTCAGGTCATCATTGACGTCACGACCTCTTCCCAGAAATTCCATTCCTCATATTTTGTATTTCGTCAATTAGGTCTTAAGTTATCGTATCTCTGTCTTGTCATTCTGTCGTACGGTGACCTGAGCTGAAATGCGTAATCCAACATATAGTTTCAGGATAACCTCGCTAGCCTTGTAACTAACATTCCTTTGTGTGAACCCAACTATCCAACCTCTGTGTGAGTGTGACCGTGCCCCCCCCCCCCCCCCACAAACACACACACCGGAACTCAATAACAAACAGCTGTACAACTTCTGCTACAGCTGTCGATAGTGTGTGGGGAATGACTCAGTCACCATCACCAGCAGCTGCCTCACATTGGTCTTGTGTTTCATTGTTTATTATTGGAAGCCTCAGGACCCCAGCCAGGTCAGGGAGGGTGTGAGTCATCTTAACTCAGGTCACTCATCGGGGTCAATAGCCTAAAAGGTAACTTCCGAGAAATTAGTCTTCCTGGAATGTGACCTCGTATGTTAAGATTACCTGATGATTAACCTTTACTGTTTATTTCATCTGATGATTCACCACTTTTACGCTACCTGCTGGGGTAATGTTAAGTTTGGTAGGTTAGGTTAGGTTACATTGGATTAGCTTAAGTTAGGTTAGGTTAGCTTTAGGTTACATTGGAGTGGTCAGAAAAAATGGCAAATGATATTCAACACCAGCAAGTGCAGCGTTGTTGATATTTGAAGATCAAATACTGTTAATGTATACAGCCTTAACAACATCAACCTAGAGAAGTCGACTTGTGAAAGAGACCTAGGGGTACTTGTAAGCCCGGACCTACGGCCTAGAAAACAGTGCGTTAATGTTCGAAATAAGGCAAACAGAGTATTGGGTTTTATATCTAGAAGTGTAAGTAATAGGAGTGCAGAGGTCTTATTGCAACAATATCTTGCACTAGTCAGACCGCACCTCGATTATTCTGTTCAGTTCTGGTGCCCCTATTATAGAATGGAATCAATTCACTAGAGTCCGTGCAGCGAAGAATGACGAAAATGACTCCGGGACTTAGAAACCTTCCATATCAAGATAGGTTAAAGAAACTAAACTTGCATTCCCTAGAAAGACGAAGAGTGCGGGGAGATATGATAGACGTATTTAAGTGGGTGAAAGGAATCAATAAAGGGGATATAGATAAAGTTCTTATAATATCCGAGCAGGATAGGACTCGGAGCAACGGATTCAAGTTGGATAAGTTTAGGTTTAGGAGGGAGATAGGAAGAAACTGGTTCACAAATAGGGTGGTGGACGAGTGGAACAAGTTTAGCAACTTTGTAGTAAGTGCGGGAACGCTGGAAAGTTATAAAATGAGGCTGGATAGATTTATGGACGATAGAGAGTGGTAGTAACTCTCGACAGGAGCTGCCATGCACAGGCCAACTGGCCTATTGCAGACTCCTTATTTTCTTATGTTCTTATTAGGTTAAGTTAGGTTACGTTAGCGGTAGGTTACATTGGATTATGTTAACGTTAGGGTGATTAAGCATTAAGTGACATAAGCTGAGGGTGGCTAATCCTCAGGTGAGTTGTCTTATCATAGTGTAGGTCTAGCACCATCGGGTTAAGAGAGCTGGAGTTGGGTTACGCTCTTTCCCGTGACCTGACCTCCGTGTTTGACCTCTCGTGTAGGGAGGAACGCCCCTCGTCGTATAATTGTGGGGTCAGTGTCTGGTTGGCGCCTTCCTTTGTGATCTAGGGTGAATCTCCCTCCCTCCCTACCTACCTCCCATTGTCTTATCTGCTCAGAAAATACCACCCTCCACCCAGTACCCTCCACCTCCACCCAGTACCCTCCACCTCCACCCAGTACCCTCCACCTCCACCCAGTACCCTCCACCTCCACCCAGTACCCTCCACCTCCACCCAGTACCCTCCACCTCCACCCTCCATCACCACCCTCTTTCTCTCTCTCCCCTAACCTAACCTAACCTAACCCCCCCCCCCCCACCAGGTAGCGTTAAGGTGGTTAATCTTCAGGTAAAATAAACTTGGGAGGGGCCGAGCGAGCCTTCAGGTCTAATAATAATGGTTGCCCCTCTAAGTCAAGGATGGCCGACCCAAGGGCCACCTAGGCGTGAATTTATTTAAGGTGTAGAAGCTGTCGTCAACACAACAACCACACCCTAAGTTAACAAGTTACATGAACCAGTGTCAAGGAATAGTCCGAGAAGACCGGACATCTCGCTAACTGCACTGGCTAACCATTACCCCGCGATCCGCAAATCGATTAACATCCAGGTCCCCAATTACTGCCGGGTAGACAGAGGCAAATGGCCCATAGTCTCACCCTGCCTGTGGTATATAATCCTTTTTCTTAACACTTCTCACTTTACCTCGAATCTCCTGCTGGCTGTAGATGTTCTCTGGGAGATAGAGACGTATACTCCTGTCTCTCTTACCTTAATCCAACATCGGAATTAATTTAGTTAGGTAAATAAGCAGGGTTTTTTTTAGTTAATTAGACATCTGTGGTTGAATTTTCTACAGGTGTGCAATGTCTCCCACCCAGTATTTCTGCTAATTATTACCTACCTTGAGGCCTTGGTTTAACCTTCGTCAGGTAGCCGCAAGTGACGTGAGGAGGCGCCCATTTGTATCCGCGGCAGGAGAGACAGAGAGATTCCAACGAGTCCCCAGACCAAAATAATTCCCTTATGACTTGATTGTAAAAACTTACGATGTCTCTGGCGGCGTTCTCAGCCCCCCCCCCCCCCCCCCCCCCCTCTTCCTCCCTTCCCACTATCACCCTCCTGACGAATACTACAGTTGTTTCTGTAGGTCCTTGCCGCCCACCCTTACCGCCCACCATCTACATTTACCGCCCACCGCCCACACTTGCAGCTCACCACCCTCATTTACCGCCCATCACCCGTACTTGCCGCCCACCACCTCCTGTCCCATCCCCGGGCGGCTCCTGAAGGACATATCAGCTCTCCTAGGGTTGGGCTTCCTGTCGTAAACATGTGGGCGAACATCATTGACATTCTCTCAGGTCCTACGGCTTCCAGGTCTTCTTACCAGGTCCCACCAGGTCCAGGTATTCTAGGCAGGTCCTGAGAAATGGGCGCACCGACGGCGAGCCAAGACACAGGAAACTGGCATAACGTGAGGCTGTTTATATTCTCTCTCTCTCTCTCTCTCTCTCTCTCTCTCTCTCTCTCTCTCTCTCTCTCTCTCCTATCAACTAGTGGGCCGGGTAGGGGGTTAAGTGACGAGGGGGGAGGTGGGCTGGATTCGCCGTGGGTTCTGAGATCTGATGAATTTCCTGAATCCTTCGCGTTGGTGGTCCTTCTGTACGCCCGTCCATTCCTGCCCACCGGAAATATCCTTCTGTAGGACTCCTTATGTCTGTTAATGGAGGCGGTGAAGGAGGAAAAGATGGAGATAGTGGAGGAGAAGGAGGAGAGGAAGGAGGAGGAGAAGAAAGAGTAATTAGAGAAGTAAGATGAGAAAAATGAGGAAATGCAAGAAAAAACAAAAATAAGAAGAAGAAGAAGTAAAAGTAGTAGTAGTAGGAGGAGGAGGAGGAGGAGGAGGAGGAGGAAGCTCTCAAGGGCACCTCCGCCTTCTCTTCCTCCTCCTCCTCCTGCAGGATATATGTGTGATAGACGCCCAGGATAGTAGTGAAGGAGGAGTAGGAGGTTTTCAAGGGCGCCTCCTCCTCCTTCAGGGTGTGGATAGCAAGAAGAACTGCCTGACGGATATCCTGTCTAGAAGCGGCAGCCTGAGACAAGATGACTTAATGTGTGGGATATTGTACAGGTGTGGGTGTGTGTGTGGGTGGGTGGGTGTGGGGGTGGTATTGGTAGTATTGGTGGTTATCGTCGTAGTGAAGTGTCTACAGGAGCTGACTGACTCACACTGAATGGCTAGTGTATTAATGACTGACTGATTAATTATTTTATGATTATGTTGCCATTAATATACACGATCCTGTCAGCCCAATATACACGATCCTGTCAGCTCAATATACACGTTCCTGTCAGCTCAATGTACACGTTCCTGTCAGCTCAATATACACGATGGTGTCTGTCCAATATACACGTTCCTGTCAGTCCAGTGTACGTTACTATCAGCCCAATATACGATACTGTCAGCCCTGTGATTACCCTGACATCTTACGCACTGGGAATATATAAACAAGCTGACGTAAGGACTGACGCCGTACTCCTGACTCGGGCTGTGTTCATAAACAAATCAACAAGTGAGTCAGCTTTACTTCTAAACGTTTTTCACCATATCACCAGCTACGTAATCAAACAATGCTCCAGTAAGTAGTTTTGACCCAGTGTAACAACCCCTTCCTCCTTAAATTATACAGACCAATTCAAGGTTGGTTAGGTTAGGGTGATTAATTTTCGTGTAACAGGAGGTGGTAGGGGGAGGGGGGGGATGTTCATGTGATCATTTAGTTCACCTGACAGATAACTAGCTAAGTCACCCCTCCTTACTTTCACGTTTTCTTCTCACACCAACTATAATAAAGATGAAAGTCGTATTTAATTCAGGAAAAGCTTTATTACACTAATTTTAGAGTTGTTTAATTTAGATATCTTACGAGTATGAGCAAAACCACGAGATTCTGAGAGCTAAGACCTGTAGTAATTGTTCTATTTACAAAGTTCTTCAATTTTCTGTATCTCACTAGTAATCGATTATTGGGGGATGATGATTGGCTGATGGTTTCCTAGAGTGAGTTTTGACGTCATCCATAGATTTACCGATGTGACGTCATGGATCGTATAGCAACTATCAGCCGATCGATTTATTTTTTATTTTTATGGTTGGTAAGGAAATCAAAGGTGGGCGGAGTCTTATTTAGTACCCGATTATTGGTAGATGATTGGCTGATAGTTGCTATACGATCCATGACGTCACATCGGTAAATCTATGGATGACGTCATAACTCACTCTTGGAAACCATCAGCCAATCATCTACCAATAATCAGTAAATAAATAAAATAAGACTGCCCACTTTTGGCTACCTTAGCAACCATCAGCCAATCATCTACCCAAAATCGGTTGCTAAGGACGCTAAAAATGGACGAGGTTTGTTGATGTGTCAATTTTGAATCAATGGAAGAAGTCGGGAGTTGTTTTTTGTTTTGTTTTTGGTTTTATATGTCAAAGTTCACGAGGTGTTTATGACTAGTGTGTTGCGAGTCATGTCTTAGCATCTCAGGGAGTCATCTCAGAGAAGACAAGGAGTCACATCCGTTCTATTTGGCGACGAAAGAGAAAAGTTTATTGTATGTAATAATGATGTAGAAAGTGGAATGATGGTGTGTGTGTGTGTGTGTGTGTGTGTGTGTGTGTGTGTGTGTGTGTGTGTGTGTGTGTGTGTGTGTGTGTGTGTGTGTGGTTCTCAGCCAAAACATGATTACCTTAATTCATTAATATAATAGTGAAAGCTCTGGTTGTAGGTCGACTGAACAGACCCAACCCAACACAGGTGTAATAAGCTGGGGTGTGTATTCTTCAGGTGGGTTGTGATTGTATACATTGACGTGAACAAAAGTCAATGTGTGGTTGTAACTCTTCTGAACGATAATAAACTGTGGTTGTAACTTGTCCCAACGATAGTAAGCTTATATATCTGGATGGACCTGAAGCTTCGTGCTGAAATTGAGTGTTTGGGTTAGGTTAGGTTAGGGGTAGGTTAGGTTGTTTAATTATAACCTATAGTAATTTTTGTTTAGCATTCTTATATCGCCGTCAGCAGCCAAGGTTACACTCGCCGTTCTCTATGTGTGTGAGGAGCAGTACAGGAAATATACAAGTACTGAACAAGATTCCTACATGCATATTAATCTTACTTGTGTTGCATATTTATCATACCTGTCCAATTAGTGGTCTCAGTACACACCTATCATTTTGGTTAGGTTGGGATGAGGTGTTTTACAGGTAGATTTGTTTATATTATTGTATTAATCACTGTTTTATCAGGTGTGTGTGTGTGTGTGTGTGTGTGTGTGTGTGTTTGTTTGTCAGTCACTTCTAACACAATGTGACACACAACACTCCCTTGACACAATAAGTGACACAGGGTGAGACCGAGGGCAACATAGACACACACACACACACACACACAGACACACACACACAGACACACACACACACACACACACACACACAGACACAGACACACACACATTCCGCCATGTAATGTCAGCAACAACCACGACCTGTCAGCGGTGTATTGACTGACCATCTGAAGGGCAATTGTGATCAGGGATTGTTGTTGTCAGAGGAGATGGTAGTGGTAGGAGGAGGAGTGAGGCAGGGCAGCAGCAGGAGTGAGGCAGGGCAACAGCAGGACTGAGGCAGGGCAGCAGCAGGAGTGAGGCAGGGCAGCAGCAGGAGTGAGGCAGGGCAGCAGCAGGAGCGAGGCAGGGCAGCAGCAGGAGTGAGGCAGGGCAGCAGCAGGAGAGAGGAAGGAGGACAGCAGCTTCAGTGAAAGAGCAACAGGAGGAAAGGTAATGGCAGCATGACTAACAGTAGGAGACAGTCATAGGGTAACAACAGGATGAAGGAACCAGGGCACCAGTAACAGAAGGAGGCAGAGCAGCAGCAGGAGGAGAAGGAGAAGGAGGAGGCTCATGGAGGGCAATGTTGGGCCTCAAGGCAACGGCGGAGGGAGGGGGAGACACAAGCTTACCAACACTGCCGCCACCATCGCCATCCATCCCACCACATACCCAACCTGTCCTCTCTCTTCACCACACACTCTAACCCTTCACACGTCCCTTACTTCACCATCAAATAACAAAATAACCATGAAAAATAACCATAAATAACCTATAAATACCCTATTACTGTGGTGGTAAGGAGGAGTTACGTTGCAAAAGGTGGCAAGGTGATGCAGTGCTGAAGATTATGGCACGGAGCGGGCTGACTGGCTGGAATCCACGTCAGGTTGAAGCAGTTCTCTCCAATACGCTCTTCTCTTTTGTTTCGTGTTTACCTTTACCCCAGGGTTAGCCGGGTGGGTTTCTGTTCCTTCCTCATAGTAGGAGTGTGGTGAGGGAGGGTGTGTGGTGAGGGAGGGTGTGTGGTGAAGGAGGGTGTGTGGTGAGGGAGGGTGTGTGGTGAGGGAGGGTGTGTGGTGAAGGGAGGGTGTGTGGTGAGGGAGGGTGTGTGGTGAGGGAGGGTGTGTGGTGAAGGAGGGTGTGTGGTGAGGGAGGGTGTGTGGTGAGGGAGGATAGATGGAGAGGTGGGAGGGAGAGACGGTTAAGACATAATGCATCACATGGTAGGTAAAGCACAGTAACCCTGGCCCGTCCCTACACCCTCACCTCACCCACCTGCTGCTGACGGAGGTACAAGGGAGCCTATGATCTGAGGGGTGCAGGGAGCCTATGATCAGAGGGGTGCAGGGAGCCTATGATCAGAGGGAGGTACAGGGAGCCTATGATCTGAGTTGGTGCAGGGAGCCTATGATCTGAGTTGGTGCAGGGAGCCTATGATCTGAGGGGTGCAGGGAGCCTATGATCTGAGGGGTGGAGGGAGCCTATGATCTGAGGGGGTACAGGGAACATATAATCTGAGTTGGTGCAGGGAGCCTATGATCTGAGGGGTGCAGGGAGCCTATGATCTGAGGGGTGGAGGGAGCCTATGATCTGAGGGGGGTACAGGGAGCCAATGATCTGAGGGAGAGCCTATGATCTGAAGGAGAGCCTATAATGTAAGTAGGAGCCTATAATACAAAGAGGAGCCTATGGTGCGAGAGAGAGAGAGGGGGGGGGGGGTGGAGGTCGTGGGCTCACTATTAACCAGTCAAGTACAAATATATGGTGACGTATATGGTGAGATGTTTTGGGTGTGGTGAACGAGGTAATGGTGCCTTAAATCATGTTTGTATGGTGAGCTAGGGGTGCTTGGAGGGGGGGGGGGAGCGTGAGGAGAAGGAAGAATGGGGAGGAGGAGAGAAATGGGGGAAGAAAGGGGAGTAAATGAGGAAGAGGAGGAGGAGGGTGGTTAGTAGTCAGCTAGGTGGCAGGAGGTACCCAGGTCTTGACAGGTGGACACTTATCCTAACCTATCCTAACCTCACCTAACCACCACCATCACGGAAAAACCTGACTGGACTGGCGACTGGATGCTGACTGACTAACTGGCGGAGTACCCGACTGACTAACTGACGCCATCCACTCAAACAAACACAACCTACACATTATGTCTCAATTATTTCCACAAGGCGACGAACCCTTACAGGAAGTCACATGTAAAACAAGGTAGGTGTGTGTGTGTGTGTGTGTGTGTGTGTGTGTGTGTGTGTGTGTGTGTGGATATGAAGTCACATATGCTTGATGTCTTGTGAAATTCTTATATATGTGACTTGAAATCATTTTATATCTATTAACTATAAGACATACCAGAAGAAAGCCACATGTGTGAAGTGTCTTTGAAGGTATTAAGACATAGTTTGGTATAATTTTAGACATGGTTTAAAATAATATATATAATTTAGTATATTTATCACATATGAGCCATAGTTGATTATACTCCTATATGAAAACATCAATAAACGCTAAGACATTATATAGAACAGCCATATGTCTCATCTATACCACAACACGAGTTAATAGCCAGTCACGTGTCTTCTCTCTATTTGATTAATTTATTTTGTAATTTTTTGTATTTTCTTTCGTTATTCTTATTTTTGTTTTTATTTTATTTAGATTTTTATTTTTTTGTTTTTATTAAATTTTTGTATATTATTTTTTAGGCCTGATTTACCTTTTTTGGGCATTATTTACATTTTTATTTTATGTTCGTCTTATTATTATTTATTCTAATTTTGTTTTAAGTTCTGATTTATCTTATTTATTTAAGTTTTTCCTTATTTCTCTCTCTATTGTCATTTATCACTTCTGTATTTATTCCTCATTTCCTTTTTTTTCTTAAATTGTTTTGATTATAATTTATTTAGCATTTTTTATTTCTATTTCTATTTTTTATTTTCATGTTTTTCATCGTTATTTGTCGGTTTTCATCCCTTCTTCTTCACTTCCAATCTTTATTATCTTAGTTTTGTATAATTCCTTCTACGTGTTGATGTCAAGACACATTCCTTCACTTCCGTCTATGATAAGAAATGTATTAATGTTTGCAATACTCTCGTGACCTTTGCAACACGGTGCAATGTGGCTAGTCTAGTGGGAAGGAGGGAGGGAAGGAGGGAGGGAAGGAGGGAGTGAGGGAAGGAGGGAGTGAGGGAGTGAGGGAAGGAGGGAGTGAGGGAAGGAGGGAGGGAAGGAGGGAGGGAAGGAGGGAGTGAGGGAGGGAAGGAGAGGGAGAATTCTTTCTTCCCTTTAGTTTTTCTCCTTTACTCCATCCTTCTTCCCTCCTTTCTCCGTTCCTTCTCCCTCCCTCCCTCCCTCCCTCCCTCCCTCCTTCCCTCCCTCCTTCCTTCCTTCCTTCCTTCCCTCCTTCCTTCCCTCCCTGGCAGCATCACTGACAACCTTCATCACCATCATCCGGGCAGCCTTGTATGGACACGGGCGTGGAGCTGTTTAGTGTGGGCGTAGGGGGCAAGTTTAGGAGTGGGAGATAATGTGGGCGTAAGAAGGAGGAGTATGGGCGTAAGAAGATACTGTGGGCGTGGTGGACAGTGAGATGTGGTGGAAGCATGGGCGTGGAGTTGTTTAGTGTGGGTGTGAGGGAGGTAATGTGGGCGTGAGGAGCAGTGTGGCTATAAGGGGCAGTATAGGCATGATTGGGTGTGTGGGCGTGCGTTCGATTGTACATATCGTATTTTCTGTGTATCGTAAAAGCTGTCAATTATATTATCTCTGTTCTAAACTCTATTTACCTTACAACCTTCATACACTTAATTCAATAGTAATTTTTCCTATTGTTTTTCTATCATTTCAAGACGATATAAATCACTTTCGTTTGTTTACATCGTGAAATCCGTCTTGACATTCACGAACTCTTCACTGAATCCGTCTTTATCTTAAACCGAATAATGTCATTGGTGGAAATTCATCCAATCAGAGACGATCTTCAAGAAGCCCCCTCCCATTTCCAGAAGTCATGAGCGGCTGAGAGATTAAGCTGCCCATCCAGCGCCCCCCCCCCCTACCTCCCCTTCCCGTGTCTCCCCCACCTCCCTAAAGGACTGCATGACCTGTACCCCAGCCCCTCCCTTCTCCAATGCATGATATACCCCCTACCTCAGCCCTTATTCTTTCCCCAGAGCGTCTTTTGTTTCTATTTCCTCTTCAGAATTCACCATCACATATTGTTATCATTGTTTTCTCCTTATTTTCCACACCTGTCATCATCTTAGTCTCCTTCCTCAGATGTTATTATTGCCATGTCCCTTCAAGGCTGTTTCTTACGCTGTACGCTGGTTTTTGTGCTGGTAATACTGTTCGTTGATAATTTATTCTCTCTCTCTCTCTCTCTCTCTCTCTCTCTCTCTCTCTCTCTCTCTCTCTCTCGTATCATCACCAAAGTTAACCTACGTTGGGCTTAGTTAATACTTGGATGGGTGACTGACAGGTGTTGGTGATGATGACAGGTGCTGGTGATGATGACAGGTGCTGGTGGTGATGACAGGTGCTGGTGATGACAAGTGTTGTTGGTGATGACAAGTGTTGTTGGTGGTGACAGGTGTTGGTAGTGATAACTGGTGTTGGTGGTGATGACAGGTGTTGGTGATGATGACAGGTGCTGGTGATGATGACAAGAGGTTGTTGGTGGTGACAAGTGTTGTTGGTGGTGACAAGTGTTGTTGGTGGTGACAGGTGTTGGTAGTGATAACTGGTGTTGGTGGTGATGACAGGTGTTGGTGGTGATGACAGGTGTTGGTGATGATGACAGGTGCTGGTGAAGACAGGTGTTGGTGGTGATGACAGGTGTTGCTGGTGATGACGACAGGTGTTGGTGATGGCAGGTGTTGGTGGTGGTGACAGGTGTTGTTGGTGGTGGCAGGTGTTGGTGGTGATAACAGCTGTTGTTGGTGGTGGTGACAGGTGTTGTTGGTGGTGGCAGGTGTTGGTGGTGATGACAGGTGTTGGTGGTGATAACAGCTGTTGTTGGTGGTGATAACAGCTGTTGTTGGTGGTGGTGACAGGTGTTGGTGGTGTGAGACTAGTGGGTGTGACCACAATGAATCGACGACATTCCTGTAGCAGGCCGCCAGCCCCGCCACAGGTGAGAACACAGCACCACCCACCTACTGCAAGCACTGCCACAGATGGGAGGACAAACAGCAGCAGCAGCAGTAACAGCAGCTTTGACAGCAGCAGCGACAGTAACAGCAACAACCTTGACAGCACCACCATAAACAGCATCAACACAAGCCGTCATTCTCAATAAGCTGATAACCCAGACTGTTGGTGCCAGCAGCCCACAGTGTAGCCCTAGCACCTGGCTGGTCAAGAGGCTCCCTAACACCTGGCTGGTCAAGAGGCTCCCTAACACCTGGCTGGTCAAGAGGCTCCCTAACACCTGGCTGGTCAAGAGGCTCCCTAACACCTGGCTGGTCAAGAGGCTCCCTAACACCTGGCTGGTCAAGAGGCTCCCTAACACCTGGCAGGTCAAGAGGCTCCCTAACACCTGGCTGGTCAAGAGGCTCCCTAACACCTGGCTGGTCAAGAGGCTCCCTAACACCTGGCTGGTCAAGAGGCTCCCTAACACCTGGCTGTTCAAGAGGCTATAGTAACTCTCTCCTGAAGGTGCCGAGTGTTCCTCCCCCTGCTGATGGTTCACCTGTGTCTTGGGTAGGACCATTTTAATTAAGTGGCCTCAGGTGTACAGCTACTGGGATCACCCGGAGAGTCGACAACCCAGCTTATTTCACCTGTTGATTATTATACACCTTAACGTTACCTGGGGAGGCTAGGTTAGGTTAGGTTAGGTGTTAAGTCATTAGTTCTCACTTGAAGCGTCCGTCAGTATGTTGTTACCATAATGTATACAAATACTTGGCTCCTAACACGAACATATAAGTATTGTTACAACAACGGCAACTAGCATGGTGTCGACACTGCTCTGAGACTCTACCACACCCAGATGCTCTCTTAACCCCGGGACGCGAGGGAACCTGTCAGAGATGAGACCTGAATCAGGAGTCTCAGAGATTCATTGTTTTATGTTTATCTCGTAACTTGTGAAGAACACTAAGACTTTGTCCTTAACGGTGGTGTTGGCAGACTAGATAGATAGATAGATAGATAGATAGATAGCCATACAAGATTACAATTGGGTCTTCGTGTATATAAAAGGTGTACTGTGGCTTTATTTTTTTTCGCTGTGCTGTGGTAGAGAAAAAAACGTAGGAATCTTTGTTAACCCGGACTGTGTGCAGCAGCAGCGGCGGATCTCCGTGCACTGTGGCGGGGTGGAGGGTGCGGGGCGCGGGGTGACTCTGGGGTCTGATAGGGTCACCCACCACCACCACCAGTCGCTCCGGCAACGAGTCAACCAAGCCTCTCAGCCTGGCAGGGCGGGCGATAGGGGGTAGGTGCGAGCCTGCCTCTACGAGTCGGCGACCGAGCCCGCAAGCCCTTAGGGCCGGGGTGAGGGGGCTGGTGGGAGGGAGGAGAGGGGTCGTGCCGCGGCTGGCTGGTTGACGGCCTGCCTGGTGGGCCGAGAGTCAGTGAGCTGTGGGATGTTGTGGTGGACGGACGTGTGACGCTACGCTCCGACACACCTGGACCAGGGCCTCGCCGACCGTCCACCCAGACCACACCAGGTGCGCCACACCACAACTGGTGCTACTTAACCTTACTGGGAGAAAAAGAGAAAAATAACACCTCATCCTGTGGAATTAAGAGATATAGTGAGATAAGGGAATTTGGTGCTTCAAAAGGATATATAGATATATGTATATTGAGTGTTTCTTGAGTGCAATGTGACTTTTAAAAGTTACTTCCACGACGAAGTAGACTTTATAAAAGTTTGTTGTGTGTTGAGACTGGTGGCGCGGTGTTGTTGTTGAGTGTCACACCATGATCGTCTGTACGTCTTACCAGGAAGAGCGACACATCGTCCAGAGTGAAGGTATGAATGATAGGTGAGCCTTTACCTGTCCAGGTGTTGCTCAGCACACCGGCCCAAGCTCTCCCACACCTGTGTTTTCGTAGTGCCTCTTGTTCTTTGTGTTGTATACCTAAGTGTCTTACACCTCGATACCCCTAATAATGCTTCCCATGTGTATTTTAAACTGTACACCCAGAAACAGTTCATGTCTTGGTAGTGGTTGTTGCTACACTACCTACAACACCTACACCTGTACATGGATACAGTGTAATTGGAAGCTTTGGTGAGGAGGAAGCTTCAGATGTGAGGTGGAGGTTAACTTTGATGTTCTGATATGATGTTAAATCTTCTCTTGTCAGTTTACACACACTCATACACACAGCCCACACTGATATATATAAGAACAGCACCATCCCATCTATTGTTAAAATAATGAACAACTCCTGATTTATGTACTGTACAGCCCTGTAAATGTATTCAACGCATATTATATCATTATGTCTAAATCAAATGTAAGTCTGTATATTTTCAGCCACCGGTTGCAACTCTATTAATAAACCGTTTATTATTATTATTATTATTACACACACACACACACACACACTCAATCACCATACACATACCCATCCTCGACACCGGCTCCTACTACCACCTGAGATCCCTAGCCCGAGAATTGCTGTTCGACACCACAACCGCATCCAGCCCATTCGAGCACGAACTGATCGCTATAAGAACAGCCCAGTCCCAACCATTGTAAAAATTATCAATAACTTGTAATAAACCAGTGTATTCACTCCCAGTAAATACTACTACTTGCACTGTCATTATGTTGAAATGCACTGTAGTTTTAGCTTTTCCCCATCTAGTTATTATATGTCTTATTTGTGTCACTTATGTTACTTGTATATTATTTGTAATTCGAAATCCATTCCCCAAATATGTAACTGTATATTTTCAGCCTTCTGGCTGCCAAGCTCTTTCAATGAACCGTTAATTATTATTATTATACACACACAGGCATATACATATACATATTCGTACACACACACGTTTATACATACACATTCATACACACAGACGTATAATGTGTTAGTGGGTTATCACAGTAAAGTACACCACAGTCACATAAGTAAAGTTTCCCTAAAGTTTACTGCTCAAATAATTAATAGTCATTTTGGTTAACCTCGCCAACACTTAACGCCGTGTCTGTCTGTAGGTATGTGTGTGTCTGTTTGTTTGTACGTGTGTCTGTCTGTTTGTGAGTGTGTCCATGTATGTGTACGCTCGAACACAGGTCAAATATAAACAGTTAAAGACGCGGTTTAAACTTAATTGCATAACATCATGCAGTAATACATGTTATTAGTAATGATTTATGTTCTATTGTGCTATGATCATCTTGTTCGTCATCAATAACAGTTAGATGAAGTTAGGTTATGGTAGTTTACAGTAGTTAAGGTCAGATTAAATGAATTGGGGTTAGGTTAGGTATTTCTACTATGGGAAAACAATGGTCGTCTTGTTTTTTGTCAGTGAATGAAAATGAAAACACGATCAGTTGAGTAATGGTACGAATCATTACACACACACACACACACTTACATATTGGAAGAACAAATACTGTTAATGTATACAGCCTTAACAACATCAACCTAGAGAAGTCGACTTGTGAAAGAGACCTAGGGGTACTTGTAAGCCCGGACCTGCGGCCTAGAAAACAGTGCGTTAATGTTCGAAATAAGGCAAACAGAGTATTGGGTTTTATATCTAGAAGTGTAAGTAACAAGAGTGCAGAGGTCTTATTGCAACTACATCTTGCGCTAGTCAGGCCGCACCTCGATTATGCGGTTCAGTTCTGGTGCCCCTATTATAGAATGGATATCAATTCACTAGAGTCGGTGCAGCGAAGAATGACGAAAATGATTCCGGGACTTAGAAACCTTCCATATCAAGATAGGTTAAAGAAACTTAACTTGCATTCCCTAGAAAGACGAAGAGTGCGGGGAGATATGATAGAAGTATTTAAGTGGGTGAAAGGAATCAATAAAGGCGATATAGATAAAGTTCTTATAATATCCGAGCAGGATAGGACTCGGAGCAACGGATTCAAGTTGGATAAGTTTAGGTTTAGGAGGGAGAAAGGAAGGAACTGGTTTACAAATAGGGTGGAAGACGAGTGGAACAAGCTTAGCAACCTTATAGTAAGTGCTGGAACGCTGGAAGGTTTCAAAGGGAGGCTGGATAGATTCATGGATGATAGAGAGTGGTAGTAACTCTCGACAGGAGCTGCCATGCACAGACCAACCGGCCTATTGCAGACTCCTTATTTTCTTATGTTCTTATACACATACACATCGTTTGCCTATTATTACATTGACCTAACCTAACCTATGTCATCTGTAACTGTCTTGAGAGGTTAAGATTACTAAATTATCCGGTTAATGTATATACGGATTTATCTATTTAGCATTTAACTTATTCGATTATCCGGTTTATGTTTAATTTATTTGGTTAACCGGTCTATGATTTATTTAGCTAACCGGATTATTGTTAATTTACTCGATTATCCGGCTCACGAAATAATTAACAGAAGGTGAGAGGTTTAGGAGCCATTATTTAAGGCCACTAACTGTTACGCCACTAAACACAGGTGTGATGGCCTCCAGGTGATCACGCCAACAACAACAGGTTAATGAGTCTTTGGTATAAACAAACGTGGGTGAAATTTGTTTACCTGTGATTAGAAGACCAAGAAGCGATGATTATTGGGATTACCTGTTGATTAGCCTTACCTGTTGATTAGTCACCCATAGTTTATTTCACCTGAAGATTAATCATTCTTTTTTATTTCACCTTTTATATAATTAGTGGTATTATTTTCTTTCAAGTAATTTTTAATATAATTACCTTCTTTTCTTGTATAATTTAATATATAATTTTTCTTCTTTCGTCTAATTTTTGGTATAATCCGATAATGAATAATGACGTGTGATTATTTATGTGTAAACTGAGGTAAATGCAAACACTATATACTCAGGTTTGGTTGGCATTAGGTTAGGGTTGGTTAGGTTGGCATTGGGTTAGGGTTGGTTAGGTTGGCATTGGGTTAGGGTTGGTTAGGTTGGCATTAGGTTAGGGTTGATTAGGTTAGGTTAGGGTTGGTTAGGTTTGGTTTACACATACCATTGTTTACTTCGTTATATCGTGCAATAATCTTCGTAAACTACTGTCAGTGTATCGCAGTTTAGTTTGCCTTAATTACATCAATCAATTTACCTTAATGACTTCAATTTACTTCAGTGGGGCTTTCTGTCAATTTATTATGTCAGGCTTAAGCTATATTATCAAATTGACGACATAATATAAGGTGTAATATACCTGTTGATTATGTTAGTGTGATGTGAACAACCTCTCTCTCTCTCTCTCTCTCTCTCTCTCTCTCTCTCTCTCCATATATGTATACAGGTTGGGTCAAATTAAATCACTGTCCGGTCAGATATTTCACTGGGATTTATGTCTTGTGATTCATAGTTAACGCTGTGATTCGGGTATAAACTATCGGTGTCATGTGATTCGGGTATAAACTATCGGTGTTATGTGATTCGGGTATAAACTATCGGTGTCATGTGATTCGTGTTTTAAGACTTGTACATGATTATCAAGGAGGAAAATTCGGTTGTTTGTTTTGGTCCTGACGTGTGTGTGTGTGTGTGACAATGATAAATATAGAAAGATTAGGAGTGACATTGAGAAAAAGAGTGTGTGAGAGGGAGTGTGTGTGTGTGTGACAATGAGAGAGTGTGTGAGGTACTTGATCCTTGTTAGTGAGACACATGTGAACTGAGGGGTTGTTGACTGTTCGCTGGGGTACGTTTACTTGCTACAGTAGTGGAAGCGGTGATGAGGGGGGCAGCGAGGGAGGGTGAGGGGTAGGACACTCATCCCCCCTCTTCCCTCACTCCACTACGTCAAGGTGAGACACTCCCTCACCCTCCCTCCCTTCTTCTCACATTGGCCCACCCTGCCCTAACCCTTCTCTCCACACACACACACACACACACACACATACACATATATATATGCAGATGAATGACCTTTGTAAACGACATTGGCATTAAGCTGGACTTGTATTTATCGACGATGAATCTTTGTATTAGACAGGTAAATTACACAGGTACATTATACAGGTATATTACACAGGTACACTAGACAAGTAAATTACACAGGTATATTATACAGGTATATTACACAGGTATATTACAGATACATTTGCAGATACATTATACAGATACACTAGTATATTTACACAGGTGCACGAGGCAGGTATATTACACAGGTGCACTAGACAGGTACACAGTAATCAACGTGCAAGGTTCAGTGTCGCCGCCGCTGGACTACTATTGATAACACGTTGACTCTAGGACAAGCTACTGTACACGTCACAGCTTCTCCCTGTTACGTTAGCCCCCTTAAAGCTAACGTAACCTGATCTACTCTAACCCCCAGGTATCGTTAGGGTGGTTAATCTTCAGGTGAAATAAGCTGGGGGCGAATCTTCAGGTAATTGCTTGTTACCTGTCGTGTCTATGCTGCGGTGAGCGGTTGATTAACTATTGTTGTTATGAACGTAATGATGAAAACATCACTTACACACACACACACACACACACATCGTCCCCGCCCTCAGGTGTGTCTCCCGTACATGGACCTTACCTGTCATTGTTACCTGCAGAGCTCCTGAGATATTTGCTCGAGGAAATGCCATTGCGCTTTTACTTGTGTAGGTGGACGAGTGGGTGTTTGTGTCGCCGTGTTTGTGAGTATACGTTTGTTTGCGAATTTGAGTGAGAGGGAGTGTGTGTGTGTCTGTGTGTGTGAGATCGTAAAGTTCCTCACACACACACACACACACACGAGAGAAACTTTTAAAAATATCCACACTTGTCTAATCTTGAAGCTGTAAACAGAGTACCCCCTTGTTACATCCCCACACATCCTACACCGTGTTTGACCCCTGCAGGCTCTTGGGACATCGAAGGAATATAGATCCTCTCCTACCTCCTCCTCCTTACCCCCCCCTCCCCACCCCCCGCCGGTATGTGAGGCAACGTGAGAGGTTATGTTTGTGTGACCCCCTCATAACAACAATTCCCCCCCCCACCCAGTCACTCATAAAATCGACACACTCATACCAGTCACTCACAGAAGATCCGGTCAGTTACTCAATACTCCCGTCGTGTGAGTCTTATCTGAACATAACATTCTTTGTCGTGTTAAGACTAAGAATAAATAACCTCTTTTGTTTTTAGTTGTTTGTGAAGAAAATGATGTAATGGGGGGGGGGGTCTCAGTAGTGTGTGTTTTGTGGGGTAGTCTGAGCACCTGAGGATTATCCACCTCTCAGTTTATTTCACGTTAAAATTGGTTACCTTAACACCTACCTAACCTATCCTGTCCTAACTAACCCTATCCTGTCCTAACTAACCCTATCTTAACCTAATGCTAACCTATCCTGTCCTAACTAACCCTATCCTAACCTAATGCTAACCTATCCTGTCTTAACTAACCCTATCCTAACCTAATGCTAACCTATCCTGTCTTAACTAACCCTATCCTAACCTAATGCTAACCTATCCTGTCCTAACTAACCCTATCCTAACCTAATGCTAACCTATCCTGTCCTAACTAACCCTATCTTAACCTAATGCTAACCTATCCTGTCCTAACTAACCCTATCTTAACCTAATGCTTACCTATCCTGTCTTAACTAACCCTATCCTAACCTAATGCTAACCTATCCTGTCCTAACTAACCCTATCCTAACCTAATGCTAACCTATCCTGTCCTAACTAACCCTATCCTAACCTAATGCTAACCTATCCTGTCTTAACTAACCCTTACCTAACCAGATGCTAACCTAAACTAGATTGCACTGTACCACCCTGAGAGAGAGAGAGAGAGAGTCACACCTGTATACCTGGTGTCCGGGAGTGTCGATTGGCTACACTGTGACGTCACGGAGGTGTGGCGAACTATGACGTCACCAACATAACATAAACAGCTTGCGGTCCTCACTCGTGTTAATGGCACCCACGTGTGTTTGTTTTTGTTTATTTGTTTAGTTGTTTCTCATATTTATTTGCATTTGATGATTGATCTTTTATTTCATTGATTATATATTTTATTTTTATTTGATTAGATAATATTTATTTATACCTTTTGTGGGGGGGGGTGAGGTGAGGAGGAGGGGTTATGGGGGGGTGGGGGGGGGTAAGAGAGGAGGAGGGCCACTCAGGGAGGACCTCACAAAGACCGATTTATCACTCCCGGAACTAGAGCTTGAGTGGCGGAGGTGAGGGGTCTCTCTCTTCCTCTCCCCCCCCCTCTCCCCCCCTCCCCCTCTCTCCCCCTCCCTCCCCCTCTCTCTTGAGACGACACGAGCGTAGATTAAGCCACTGTCACCTGTTGCCACTTGAATGTGACTAACATGACGTGACCAGAGGTGCTTGAAGTGTGAGTGACATATTGAGTGCTGTTTGGAGGGTCTTGGGAGGGGGGGGGGGAAGGTGGTCATGAACATCAATCACTCTTAAACGAATTCAGGTCTTTTGGGGTCAGAGGTCAAAATAGTGGGCGTGGTCAGCTCTCCTATTGGCTGTGGGTGTATTGTTAGCACTTGACGTGAATATACATTGTGGTGTTTATCGTTACTAAGGTGAGGCTTTGGGTCGTACAGAGGTCAAAGGTCGTGTTTAAGTGAAGGTGTTGTTGTTGTTGTTATTATTTTTAACTCGACCTGGTGGGCTATTGCTACGGTTTTCTGTCTCTCCGTTTGTCTTTCTGTCCTTCGTGTGTCAGTCTGTTTATCTCATAAGAACATAAGAAAATAAGGAGTCTGCAATAGGCCGGTTGGCCTGTGCATGGCAGCTCCTGTCTGATATCCACGATAACATGTCACGTGGGCCTACAACTGTTGTGTGTGTGTGAAGGAAAGGAAGGATGGGGTGTAGGATGGGAGTAAAGGAGGAGGTCTAAGAAGGAGAGACTAAGGAGAGGGAGGGAGATAACTTAGAAAGAAGGAGGGCTGATGTAACCTGCCATCTCCCGTCTACCCAGGGCCAGGTAGGGGTCTTACACCAGGGCCAGGTGGGGGTCTTACACCAGGGCCAGGTGGGGTCTCACACCAGGGCCAGGTGGGGTCTCACACCAGGGCCAGGTGGGGTCTCACACCAGGGCCAGGTGGGGGTCTTACACCAGGGCCAGGTGGGGTCTTACACCAGGGCCAGGTGGGGTCTCACACCAGGGCCAGGTGGGGTCTCACACCAGGGCCAGGTGGGGTCTCACACCAGGGCCAGGTGGGGTCTCACACCAGGGCCAGGTGGGGGTCTCACACCAGGCCCAGGTGGGGGTCTTACACCAGGGCCAGGTGGGGGTCTTACACCAGGGCCAGGTGGGGTCTCACACCAGGGCCAGGTGGGGTCTTACACCAGGGCCAGGTGGGGGTCTTACACCAGGGCCAGGTGGGGTCTTACACCAGGGCCAGGTGAGGTCTTACACCAGGGCGGTTCATCGCACCTATACTCAGCTTGGTATTTAGATCAGTGAGGTAAGAGCACCTTTGTCTTCCTCGCTAAACATCTTTAACAATATAAGAGGAACTGTTTTAGGATTTAATGTTGAATCGGTAAGTAGAAAATAGCTATTGGTAAAGAGATTGGAATTCCTTTGTTGTTTAAAGTTTATTGCGTCAACGGGACTTGGGGGCATTGAAGTCCATGTCTGTATGTATGTATGTCTGTCTGTATGTATACTTCTTGCATAGTGTGTG
Organism: Homarus gammarus; assembly: GCA_958450375.1. Classification (NCBI taxonomy): domain Eukaryota; kingdom Metazoa; phylum Arthropoda; class Malacostraca; order Decapoda; family Nephropidae; genus Homarus; species Homarus gammarus. The sequence continues at coordinate 1,959,461 of CAUDMG010001490.1, forward strand.
TGTGTATGTGTGCCTGAATTATAGTGTTATTACCAACAGTTTGTAAAGACGGGGAATTTACACAAAATAGAAAAATTCCATTGTTTATAGATTTTTCTTCTGTGGGGTAGAGAGAGGGGGGGGGGCCTGACTCACATCTTGGGGAATTTTGAAAGTGTGTGTGTCGTCATGTACGTTTGTGTTCCATATATACCTTGTTTTTGTGTATAGATGGGTGTGCAAGTGTACAGTATGTGTGCGTGGTTGTATGTACGTACGTGTGTGTTTGGATGGTTGTGTATGTGTGTATGTCACGTGTAGGCCATTGTTCAGCAGGGGGTGTGTCTATACTTGAGTCGCCTGTCTCACTTTTATCAAAACAACCATATTGGCACCAACATTACCTGTGCACACCTGTAACCGCCCCCCCCCTTAACTGTGCACACTTAAGTCGTCCTCCTTACCTGTGCACACCTGCAACCGCCCCCCCTAACCTGTGCACACCTGTAACCGCCCCCCCTTACCTGTGCACACTTAAGTCGTCCTCCTTACCTGTGCACACCTCAGCTGCCCTCCTTACTTTTACACACACTCTTCAAGGTGTGTGTGTGTGTGTGGGCCGTCAAGCCACAAGTGATCCATTTTTATATACCAGTATCTAGTATTTACAACAACATTCTGGGGTGGACACTTACCATGACTGTTCAAGAACCTGGGCGCGTGTTGGCCAATACCGCCTGAGCCTCCCTCCCCTGAGCCTCACTCACTCCACTTATAAATGAATGGAATGAGCCTCAAGACCTATTGTATACGTCTTAAACCCACACAGGAGACTTTGTTTGGGTGTTAGACATGGGTGTAGGCTGTGTAGTAGACGTCTGGGTGTGTTTTTAGTGGTACATATTGCCAGGCCAGGTGTCGGGGAGCCACCGTGAATGTATGACTTGAGAGAGAGAGAGAGAGAGAGAGAGACTGTGTGGCCTCGTCTCGCGTGTTGCCACCTACCTCGCCTCCTGCATCTGTACACCTTTGTTTATAATTATCAGCTGATTGTAGTTGTCAGCTGATCGATGACAATAAACACCACAACACCTCCGCCTGTAAGAAGTAGCTCACCTCATTGATTAATCCAAACCTGGTTGATATTAAAACACATTTTTTAATTCGTACACAGGTAAATGATTCCAGTTTTTTTTGTGATGTGTTTAATAGTTCACTCGCTGTTGTTAGGTGTGACTATAACAGTGTGCTGGTTGAGAGAGAGAGAGAGAGAGAGACATACATACATGCATACATACATAAAAATATTGGTGTTGGCAACTGTGTGTACCGTCATTCCATACATGGTGAGGTGACTGTTGAGTGCCTGCCTGACTCTCTCTCTCTCTCTCTCTCTCTCTCTCTCTCTCTCTCTCTCTCTCTCTCTCTCTCTCTCTTTTATATGATTCCCTTTTCCCTCTTATGTTTGTGTTTCCTTCTCCGTACCCCACCTCCCGTCTTTATCCTGTATGTTCCTCTCCTCTTCTTCTCTCTTACTTTCTTCACTTCCCCTGTTTTGAGTGTCTTATCTCCTTTATTCCATCTTTATTATGTCTACTTCATTCATAGGTCGTTCTCCTCCACTTCCTCTTCCTCCCTCATTCTTATTTTACTTTACCAATGTCGATCTCTTTCCCTCTTAACAGTGCCACACTCTCCCTCAATAGTGCCACTCTTCCCCTCCATCTATTAGTGCCAGTCTCTTCCCTCCACGCCCCCCCTAGTGCATCTCTCCCCCTACTCGCATAGATTATAAGTCTCTCTCTCTCTCTCTCTCTCTCTCTCTCTCTCTCTCTCTCGGGCTGGGTCAGAGGGTCCAGTGTCACCAAGTAGACGGACATTAACCAACGTCAGTGGATGGGCGCCACTGTTGTTCACCACTCACCACCTACCAGCCCCTACACTCCACCTCCCACTCCATCTGACACCACTCACGCTCATCTGACACAACCCACGCCCATATGACACCACTCACGCTCATCTGTCACAACCCACGCCCATATGACACAACCTACGCCTATCTGACACAACCCACGCCCATATGACACAACCCACGCCCATCTGACACCACTCACGCTCATCTGACACAACCCACGCCCATCTGACACCACTCACGCTCATCTGTCACAACCCACGCCCATATGACACAACCTACGCCTATCTGACACAACCTACGCCCATATGACACAACCTACGCCCATATGACACAACCTACGCCCAAATGACACAACCTACGCCCATATGACACCACTCACGCCCATATGACACAACCTACGCCTATCTGACACAACCCACGCCCATCTGACACCACTCACGCCCATCTGACACCACTCACGCCCAACTTAATACCGAAAAGAATCATCCCCAGAGCAATATGATCTCACACACACACACACACACACACACACACAGTTTTTCTCGTGTGTGTGTTGTTAGCCTCAAGGTCTGGCGCCACAAGAAGTCTTAATTCTCAGATCTTCGTAAAGTTAAAGTCACCACAACAGAGTAAAGTAAAGACCCACGTATCAAATTACAGGACAGTTACAGTACAATTTGGTCGCCATTTTCACCACTTGTTTCTTGTAGTTATTTAATGAGGAAGTTTATGTCTCACGTCTTTAGCCTGTGAAGTATTGTGTGTGTGGGGGGGGGGGGGGACGTGTATGTGTGTGTGCGGGGTTCATGTGCGTGTGTATGTGTGCACGTGTTAGTGATGGCGGTGGTGAGTGTGACCTTCGAACAATTATTACACCGAGGGAAAAAACTGACCAACTTGGTTATTGTCGTCTTGGCGTCCACTACTTGTGTCACCCAACCAGTTCTCTCCAGTGAAAGAAAACGGGATGAAGGACGAGGATAAGTACACATAGAAAACGAGAATCAGGACAAAACAGAGAAAACTTGACCGACCTGGTGAGCATAGTGTTAAGGCTCCTCATACTGGTACCGATCCTCAGCGGCATTTTATTTAGTTCAGTAACAACAAACTCACTCTAAGGGACCAACTAATACAAGATAGTATGTCGCAATACTGGATCCTGCAGTAAGGCTCACACTGACACGTCCTAATAGGGTTTTGAGACGCGCGAGGTACAAAATGTGAGCGAACAGTGAAAGTTTCCCCGATGTCAACACTAGGGCGGGCACACACACTAATCTGACGCGACATTTGATTTTTATTTATTTATGTTTAATCTAATAAAAGAAAATATGTAAACACCAAATTTTTTTTTATAATAATTTTTCACATATTTCCTGAAAACTCGAATCTGACTCTCTGCCAAATTGTGCCGGAACAGACTACAGGGTAACACAACGCATCATTACACCCAACACACACCATAATTACCCCGCCATAAGATACACCAAGGGGAAAAAACATAATTCATGTGGAAGATAATGTTTTTTCCCATCCTTCTTCATAGTTATTACCTGAACATTCAAAACTCCCGTCAAAATATAAACTGTGGTCGTTATATTGTAGAATTTTGTAAATACTCCAGAATAAGAAATTAAAAGTTTGTGAATTAATTTTGTAGATCCCTTTAAATACTGTAGAATATAATAATCTACGGCCAGTTATTCTTACTGCCCAAAATTCCAAACTATGCAAGAATGATCCCTTATATAAACAATCCTACTTTTGCTTTCAATTTAATTTGTCATTTTAATATATACAATAAGTCTTTTTTTAACCTTTTACAAACTTTTATTGACTGTTTTAGTATTATAAAGCCTCATGTTCAATATTAAATTATGAAAGACTTTGTGGTATGTAAAATTCTTCCTCGTATAAGAATAATGTTATCTAAAAATATTTGTTGTATCTGGGAAGAAAATATATACAATTACGAAGATCACATGAAGATTAAACCGTTTTTTTTGTTTATTTTACCTGGATTGGGTTTATTAATGCTTCTCTTGGGTTTAGGTTAAGTTAGATGAAAGTTATGGCTGGTTAGACTAGGTTAGGGCAAGTTAGGTTACCGATGGGTTAGATTAGGTTAGCGATATGTCGGGTCAGGTTAGCGTTAGGATAGTTATATCTTTAAGTGAGATAATCTGTGGAGCTAATCTTAAGGTAATCCCACAACTTTAACTTAAGATCTGCTAAGAATCTGGATACATCTTCTCGCTCTAATAACTACAGCTGACCCATGGACAATAGGCCAGGTCATTGGTCACCTGGCCTCGTGACCTGACCTGTTAACGCTATAATCAGTAGAATGTGTTACGTGTTCTGGGCTAAAATGTTTTTCTCACCTTAATTATATTGAATTACCTTATAATAACAGTAATTAATAAGAGTAATAGTAACAATAATAATGATAATAACAACAATAATAATAATAATGAGTAATGACAATAATGATAATAATAATGACAGCTAATAATAATATATCATGAAAATAACAAGACCAGGTATTAGTAATGATTAGTAATAAAAAATAGTAAAGACAAAACAACAATAATAATGATTTACACCGATGATAATTAGCACCAATACACCTGCCTGGCACAAGATAATGTCAAGCAACATCACCTGGCTGGGCTGTACACCTGGTTGGGCACTTAATTAAGAGATAATTACTAGTTAATAACATGACTTATAATGTACAAGGGATAGGCAGTGGGAGGATAGGTGAGGTAGATAGGTAGGTAGGGAAGAGAGAGAGAGGATAATGATAGTAGGGGGGGGGGGGTAAATAGAGTATTGTGATTGGGCAAGACTGGTGACGTCATAATGACCTTGTTAGACCAGCCTGGATTAATGCAGGTAATCCGGAGCTGAGGAACGGCGCCCTGAACACAAACACGTTTTTTTTCTTCTGTGCCAAGAGTTCATGAGTAACGGCGTGGTCTCTCTCTCTCTCTCTCTCTCTCTCTCTCTCTCTCTCTCTCTCTCTCTCTCTCTCTCTCTCTCTCTCACACACAGGAGAAGAACAATATTTTCCCCGTTTTTTTTTTCGGTCATATAATTTCGAACACGACAAAGTTCTTAACCCACTGATGTGACATAGAAACGTATCCTGGTGTCCGGGGTTTATATATATATAGAGAGAGATTGTTATTATATACATACAGATAAGTTAATATTATATATGTGTGTTAAAGCAGTGTAGTGAGTTGATGATGTAATGTAATGAAGCAATTGTTGGATTTTGTTAAGCCCAGATGTCCTTGAGAGAGAGAGTCCTACGGGTTATTCCTTGATCCTGTAAGACTCATCGTGACGTTCTATGTGTTCACCTCCTTCCCCGCTTCCTTGTTCTTACTTCCTTCCATTGATCACCAATTCTTCCTTCTTCTTCTTCCTACTCTTCCTATCCTGCCTGTTCATTATCCACCCTTCTCATCCTCCTTCGTTCTCCCTTTCTTCCTTCTTTGTCCACTCTTTCCTTCTCCGTTTCTTCCTCGTCTACTATTCTCCTTCTTCCTGGATCACGTCACATCATTCGCTCACACCTCCTCTCCCCTCCCTCCTCACAACCCTTCCCCCTCCCCCTTCACCTCTTCCTGCCCACCTTGGCGCACACGGCAGACCTCTCCTCGGCAGGCAGACGGCAGAGGAACAAGTTACAAATGGCAGCAGCATCGGCACAGGGGAGGGAGGAAGCTGTTTGGAGTATTTAGTATACAAACAAAGAGGAGGAGGTGGAGGGAGCGACCCGACCCTTCCTACCAGCTTGCTACTACCAGCCAGCTAGCCGCGTCCTCTCGGTTAAGAGAGAAAGATCAGATACTCTAGTCCTAACCGTTCCTCACCGAACCTGTTTGACGTTTTCTATAAATAAACTTAACCCGAACAGCTAGATTTTATAATAAATGTTCAACGATATATGATAACCAGTTTTCAATACCATGTTCAGTCTGTTTTCAGGACGTGTGAATATGTTGGTGATGTTATTTGTTACTCTGGAAGGTGAGAGATGGTGTTAGATGTTGCTCTGAATTTGTATGAGTTTCCCTTCCTCTCTTATTCCGTTTTCATCAAGGGAGACTATGCTAGATGGGAATAAGTCAGTTTTCTTAAGTAATAAACAAATTTAAAGCTCTCCTTGTTCTTTGTTTGTGTCTCGGTATTAATAAGATGACATTTTTTTTTACCAGGAAAGTTAAGATGACTTTTCCTTGAGTCAACTTTGAGATGTTACATTCATGTACGTAAATACATATATACAAAATACACATAGAATTAAGGACATATTTTGAATTGTAAGTCAGCCTTGAAATCATTCTCTCAGTCAAGCACTTTTAATGAGATGCATGAATTACCCTTTAAATAAATAGATAAGCTTGATTACATTGCATTACCCAAAGACCAACCACTCCCCAGCTTATTTCACTTGATATTGAAGCTTCCTAACTTTACCTGAGGTGGTTAGAGTGTTTATACATCAGGTGAAATAAGCTAAGGGTGACTAATCTTCAAGTCATCCCTTAAATATTAATTGAATATCCACAGTACATACAACCAAGTCTTATCCAGATCCTTAACATATCAGTATTATCTCTAGCTGGGGTTAAAGGCCAGTTAAAGGTACAGTAATCTCCACTCAGTTACCATAACCAGGGTGGGTCTCGTTTTCGTGTTGTGGAATAAGTTCTGGTGGTGGGTCCTCCTGATGCCTCCACACGTTTATAAACTTCTACGTATTGGGTCGTTGTTTTTTGGTACTGTTGTGTGTGTGTAGATATTTACCTTGGCATGGTCATACTGGGGGAGGGGTTCCACAAGGCGTGTATCGTGTCCCTTGATGTTTGTGTTTACAGAATCCCACAAGGAAGCTACACATCAAAGACTTCATTTTTTATAATCCGTCATTTTCTGTACTTAGCTGTATCCTTCACTGTATCCGGTATGACTTTGCTTACGTACAAGTGAAGTTATGAAGACCTCATCAAGTGGCGTCCTCTATGCGTTCTTTCCCGTAAGCTAGACACATAAGAATACAGTACAATACTGAAAATAATGGACTCTGCACCGGTCTTTTCGATCTGTAATGTCATTCAAGCGACTCCGTAAATATTAACATCAAGGGACTTTACAAACATGTTGTTCCTCACCTAACAATGTTTTTTTAATAATTAACATTCAAATATTTATCGTCTATTCTTTTGTTATTCCTGTTTGATAATTATTAATTTCTCTATTACTTTTATCTTACGTATCTGATTTCATTACATATATTACAAAACGATACTAAGGTACAAAATAATATCAACTTGGTGTACGTTATTGGACCACAGCTTCGTATAACATTATTCCCAGAAGAGTTTAAAATTAAAGTCATCTATAAAAACTAACATAATATTATTACTGTATTTATATAAGTATGTAATATCGAAACATTATTATATGTGTTTGATATGATTAGAAAATTGAGACATTATTGTTCGTAGTTGAAGGTCGCGACACTACATGTAGGAGGTTAAGTCAGTTACACGCCGCCTGGTATCTAGAGTGTGTGAGGGAGAGTTCACTTACTACCAGCCATGAGGGGGTGAGGGAGGTATCAGGGCTTTGTGTGTTATCGCCATGTTTGGATGTCCGTCTCACGCGCCCACTTTTCTGCATACCAAAGATTATGTTGTATCCTTGCCACACCACCTGCCACACTATCTACCACACCACCTGCCACACCATCAACCACACCATTTGCCACACTATCTACCACACCACCTGCCACACTATCTACCACACCACCTGCCACACTATCTACCACACCACCTGCCACACTATCTACCACACCACCTGCCACACTAGCTACCACACCACCTGCCACACTAGCTACCACACCACCTGCCACAACACCTGCCACACTATCTACCACACTACCTGCCACACTATCTACCACACCACCTGCCACACTATCTACCACACCATTTGCCACACCATCAACCACAACCTTGACCTGTTTGTGGTTAGGGGACAAAATTAACACCAGTCTTGACATATTTAAACTAAAACACAACCCAACCCAACCTAACCTAACCTAACCTAACCAACCCAACCTAACCTAACCTAACCTAACCTAATCAACCTTGACATACCTCTTTCAATAACTCTCTCTCTCAAATATTCATGGAATCTCGTCGTCCTTGCTACACCTTTTATCATGTTATCAGATATGTTTTGCTCACCACCACAGAAACATAGAAAAGTACAGTTACAGTCAGAAGGTACAGTTACAGTCAGAAGGTACAGTTACAGTCAGAAGGTACAGTTACAGTCAGAAGGTACAGTTACAGTCAGAAGGTACAGTTACAGTAAGAAGGTACAGTTACAGTCAGAAGGTACGGTTATAGTCAGAAGGTACAGTTACAGTCAGAAGGTACAGTTACAGTCAGTAGGTACAGTTACAGTCAGAAGGTACGGTTATAGTCAGAAGGTACAGTTACAGTCAGAAGGTACAGTTACAGTCAGAAGGTACAGTTACAGTCAGTAGGTAACCTGTATCATATAGGTGGTGTCTTAAATATATCGAATACAGTTGTTGATACAAAGAACATGTACAGTTTAATCTCTTATGGTTAGGTTAGGTTAGGGTTAGGTTAGGTTAGGTTACGTTAGGGTTAGGTTATGTTCATTAAATTATCTCTATAACAAAACACTGGACATTCTTGCCTCTTGTTATTATCAAGTCAATGTCTTATCTGTCTGTGTGTGTGTGTGTCTGTGTGTGTGTGTGTCTGTGTGTGTGTGTGTGTGTGATCACTTGACTTTATCTTCACAGTTTAATTAATTCCATTGTTGTTTTTTGTGAACTGTTTCTCTGTTGTTACTTGTTCCTTTTCTTCTGTTACTTTACCGAGGCATGACTGTTACTTTACTGAGGCATGACTGTTACTTTACTGGGGCATGACTGTTACTTTACTGAGGCATGACTGTTACTTTACTGAGGCATGACTGTTACTTTACTGAGGCATGACTGTTACTTTACTGAGGCATGACTGTTACTTTACTGGGGCATGACTGTTACTTTACCGAGGCATGACTGTTACTTTACTGAGGCATGACTGTTACTTTACTGGGGCATGACTGTTACTTTACTGGGGCATGACTGTTACTTTACTGGGGCATGACTGTTACTTTACTGAGGCATGACTGTTACTTTACTGAGGCATGACTGTTACTTTACCGAGGCATGACTGTTACTTTACTGGGACATGACTGTTACTTTACCGAGGCATGACTGTTACTTTACCGAGGCATGACTGTTACTTTACTGAGGCATGACTGTTACTTTACTGAGGCATGACTGTTGCTTTACTGAGGCATGACTGCTACTTTACCGAGGCATGACTGTTACTTTACTGGGACATGACTGTTACTTTACCGAGGCATGACTGTTACTTTACCGAGGCATGACTGTTTCTTTACTGAGGCATGACTGTTACTTTACTGAGGCATGACTGTTACTTTACTGAGGCATGACTGCTACTTTACCGAGGCATGACTGTTACTTTACCGAGGCATGACTGTTACTTTACTGAGGCATGACTGTTACTTTACTGAGGCATGACTGTTACTTTACTGAGGCATGACTGTTACTTTACTGAGGCATACTGCTACTTTACCGAGGCATGACTGTTACTTTACCGAGGCATGACTGTTACTTTACTGAGGCATGACTGTTACTTTACTGAGGCATGACTGTTACTTTACTGAGGCATATCTGCTACTTTACCGAGGCATGACTGTTACTTTACCGAGGCATGACTGTTACTTTACTGAGGCATGACTGTTACTTTACTGAGGCATGACTGTTACTTTACTGAGGCATATCTGCTACTTTACCGAGGCATGACTGTTACTTTACCGAGGCATGACTGTTACTTTACTGATACTTAACCACGTTTGTTCATCACTACGTAGCAAATGTCAAGTAGCAAGAGGCTGAAACAGTAGAGCTGTGTGGATGTGTATAGAGATGGTAGTGAGGGAGGACGTGGGTGTGGATGAGGGTATGTATGGGTGTGTGGATGGGTGATGGAGGTATGTGGATAGTTGTTGTGGATGTAGGTGGGTGGTATATGGTGGGTTGATGGCGTGTGGATGGGTATGGGTGGGTGATGGGTGTAGGTGGGTGGCTAAGGGGTCAACCTAAACCACGATCACTCGCCTATACTCTGGTAATTACAGGTGTGTCAGTACTCATTATGTTAATTACTGGCCCACACACCTGCTAGGAATGTTGACGTTACCTTTTCTCTTCACCCACCACACTTACACAATACATACATACATACATACATACATACATACATACATACATTAAATTACATGATAGATATATAAAACAAAAATAACAATAACATTGTGACAATTTAGTTCATCTTCTGAGTGAAGGATAAGACACGGAGGAGGAAGGAGGGGAGAGGAAGATGAAGGAGGAGGAGGAGGAAGGAGGGGAGAGAGAAGGAGGAGGAGGAGGAGGAGGAAGTGAGATGGTGTCCCAGAAGGTCAGGTCTTATGTCCTAGGGTGTCCCGCGGGGCTTTGTATATCCCGTTACACACACGTTACGTTCCAAGGTCAGGTCAGGTCAGGGTATGTTAGGACTGTGGTAGGATTCACCTCAGAAATACTCATACTTGTCATTCATACTCGTAGGATCACTGACTCAAGCTGGATGAGTCACACCTTCATCGCGTGGATGAAGTGTGTGTGTGTGTGGTAAGGCGCTTAGTCATGGGGTAGTGTACACGGGGTATGATGTAAGAGTATAACCACCTCAACACCTCTCACGAGTAACTGTGGTATATCAGAATCTCCTCATATATACACTGACGAGGTATAACCAGTGTCTCGTGATATACTAATGATATATACAGCTAATATATCGTGTTTGTTGACTATACTGTAACACCCACACACCCACACACACACCGAACAGCACTGAGGGTCGCGGTGGTGCATTCGATAGATCTACTCACTGTGTTGTCTTGTTATCGTGTCTGTTATCGCCATGTGTTATACGGTGTTATTTCGCTGTTGGTAACATTTAGTCACATTGTGTTATTATAGCGCTACGTAATGTTCCCTCGCCTCGGCTTCCGTTATTACGTTACACATATATACAGGAAACGTTTGCTTACTGTCAGTTTCCGGCGCACTGCTTATGTCCGCTCTTACACATCCTCTAGTGTAGCAAGATCTTAGCTGACCTTCACACACACACACACCATAGACTAATCAATTTTAGATAACTGTAGTGTCTATAGTCTTATTGTTAGGTGTAGTTGGGTGTTAAGGGGTGTAGTGGTGTAGGTGGGTGTTGCGGGGTGTAGGTTGGGTGTAGTGGTGTCGCTACTGACCCGGTGACGTTACGCTTGTAGTCATTTTCCTACAGTGAGTCAGTCCTTCATACACACGCACTTTTTCCCTCCGTCATCTCTCTCCTGCCACCACTATAGTTATCACCCACACCAAGATAACAGGCTACTGGGGTCCTTCAGTATCAAATTAGTTATGATAATTATTTTTATTATCAGAATTAAAGTATTCCTTCCGGCATTTATTAACCGGAATTAATATAAGAGTTTCATGGCGTCTTTTGTAACTGTTATTTTCTTTCTGTTGTAGGTTGGTAACTGTTTGACTGGGAGGTGTAAATATAAGCGGCTGACTGGTAAGTGGTAAGTGTGTGCCTGTCTGTCTTACACACACATATTACATCTCCCCTCATCCCAACACCCCCCCACACCCCTCATCTGTCACCCCCCACACACCCTTCATCTGTCACCCCCCCACACACCCCTCATCTGTCACCCCCCACACACCCCTCATCTGTCACCCCCCCCACACACCCCTCATCTGCCACCCCCCCACACACCCCTCATCTGTCACCCCCCCACACACCCCTCATCTGCCACCCCCCCACACACCCCTCATCTGTCCCCCCCCCTCCTCGTGGACAGAATTAATGAACTTGTGACATGAGGCAGCGATCCACCCCTGGACAAAAATCACTCCTCGGACATAATCATTCCTTGGACAAAATTCACTCATTGGACAAAATCATACAGCCAAGACGATGATATTGCAAGGGTCAACCAGTATTAGGTGGCAATATTGCAAGAAATGCAATGTGTGTGTGCAACTTAAAAGATACGACGTTATAATATAGTGCTGTGTTGTGGGGAGGTGACGTCACTGCTGTGTTGTGGGGAGGTGACGTCACTGCTGTGTTGTGGGGAGGTGACGTCACTGCTGTATTGTGGGGGAGGTGACGTCACTGCTGTGTTGTGGGGAGGTGACGTCACTGCTGTATTGTGGGGGAGGTGACGTCACTGCTGTGTTGTGGGGAGGTGACGTCACTGCTGTGTTGTGGGGAGGTGACGTCACTGCTGTATAGGAAGTGACGTCATAACAGGCTGAGGTATTTTGGGGGAAACAGGTGGTGTCGTCACTGTAGCTTACCTTCAAATAATGGCTTAATTAACACCTGTAATCCCAGGTAGAAACAGGGAGGTGTGTTATTGGTGATTGGTGTGTACGTGATCCCTGTGGCAAGGCGGTTATTGAGAGAGAGAGAGAGAACAAAATTGGCTGATTATCTGTTAGCAAACGGTGATTTACTCAAAACAACGAGTAACTAACACAATAACAACAGGTAAATTAACAGTGTAAGTCAGTAAAAAATCACCTCTAGTTAATTTACCATCAATAACTAGAAACCAAGGAAGACAAACACACACTCACTCGGGAAGAAAGAATAAACTTACATTTATGTTAGATAAGATTTTATACACATTTGATAGCATAAGTTACTTGTCGGAACACCTGAAGATTAGACACCCTTAGTTTATTTCACCTGTTGAGTAATTAATTGACCCTAACGCTACCTGGAGGGGGGGGGGGTGAGGTTAGGTTAGGTTAGCACTGGAGGTTCAAATCATGTGAAATAAGCGGGAGGAAAGCGGGGGGGGGGCGGTAATCTTCACGTGACCTGACCTACCTTACTGAGGGGAAAGGAAACGAAATTATTGACAGTGTGTGTGTGTGCCGGTGACTGATACACACACACACACACACACACACACACACATAACCTTTAACCCAAATTTCGAGTGAAAATACAGGTAATGGGCCGCCATAACGAGCTCTCACATGTTGTACACCTCAGGGGCTTCCACCTGGCCTGTGTTCACTACTACCTGTTGTAATGAGAGAGAGTTTGTGAGAGAATAGAGAGAGGGAGGGAGACAGAGGGGAGGGGGGTGGGGAGAGAGAAGCATTCCTTACCTTTCTAATAACCGGTGGGAAGATTTACAAATGTGTTCAGGTATAGAGGAAAGGTATTGTGTGATCTGTAGAGCGTGACCTGTAGAGCGTGACCTGAGACCTGTAGAGCGTGACCTGTAGAGCGTTACCTGAGACCTGTAGAGCGTTACCTGAGACCTGTAGAGCGTTACCTGAGACCTGTAGAGCGTGACCTGTAGAGCGTTACCTGAGACCTGTAGAGCGTGACCTGAGACCTGTAGAGCGTGACCTGAGACCTGTAGAGCGTTACCTGAGACCTGTAGAGCGTGACCTGAGACCTGTAGAGCGTGACCTGTAGAGCGTTACCTGAGACCTGTAGAGCGTGACCTGAGACCTGTAGAGCGTGACCTGAGACCTGTAGAGCGTGACCTGAGACCTGTAGAGCGTGACCTGAGACCTGTAGAGCGTTACCTGTAGAGCGTTACCTGAGACCTGTAGAGCGTGACCTGAGACCTGTAGAGCGTTACCTGTAGAGCGTTACCTGAAACCTGTAGAGCGTGACCTGAGACCTGTAGAGCGTTACCTGTAGAGCGTTACCTGAGACCTGTAGAGCGTGACCTGAGACCTGTAGAGCGTTACCTGAGACCTGGGATAAGAAGGACCTGTCACATATCCATCATACAACTTGCTGGACCAGGTCGTCATATTTCAGTGTCAGGGCGTCACACTGTCTGCCAGGCTGAGTGTCAACAAGTGTTATGATGATGATTCTCTCTCTCTCTCTCACACACACACACACACAGACACACACACACACACACACACACACAGACAGTCATCTACCCTTTTTTGTACACTGTGGGATATAAAATCGTATTTGTTATTGCTTGATGGAGGAGACAGAGGAGATGATCTATCACCTACCTGACGAAGAACTACCACAGGTTACTGATGTCCAAGGTAAGACCTGATTGACACCTCCTGCAATACAACCTACTCATGAGGAAGGGAGGCAGGAGGGACGCTCTGATAGGCAGGTGTTGTGCAGGTTGAGAAAACATGGAATCCCTTATCACCTGAGGTAGTTAAAGATCACCCGTAGATACACCGTGAAGAGTCTGTTTACCTTTTTATGACTCGCTAGATGACCACACTTAACCATACAAACTATACACTAACTATACACTGATCATACACACTCACTCTACCACAACCCACCCCCTCCCCCCCTCTCCCATACATTCTCACCTGAACTGAAGGATGATGGCAGGTGTGTGTGTGTGTGTGTGTGTGTGTGTGTGTTAATGCTGTTTTCACTCTCCCCTGACACACACTGCTGGATGATGGTCAGTCTTAGTGCTGCCCATCGTCATACCTCAGCAGCACAACAAGTAGGAAGACGCGATAATTATGACCTGACCTCACCTCACCTCACCTCACCTTCAGAGTTTTGTTGACATTTAGATACAAAATTATTCTTCAGGTTGAGTAAAATGTTGAAGTCAAAGATGTTTTAAGTCCTCTCATTCCCTCTCACCCCCCCCCCCTCCCCCCTTTTGCCCCGTGGGACAGGAACGGGACATAGACAGGAGCAGGAACGGGGTACGGGTAGGGGCGGGGCAGTAGTGGGGCATGAACAGGGGCGGGGCGGGGTGTCGATGACCAAACTGAACAAAGGCAGGAAGGTTACCCGCCCAGCTCTCTCTCTCTCTCTCTCTCTCTCTCTCTCTCTCTCTCTCTCTCTCTCTCTCCTTTCATTACTTCTCCTCTTATTCTTTATCCTCCTCCTTTATCAACTAGCCCCACCTCCTTCTTCCTCTTCTGGTGGTAGTAGAGGCGGATGGTGGTAGTGGTGGTGGATGGTGGTTGGTAGTGGCAGGAAGTTTATCATGCGGGTTGGTTGTTTTCAAGTGACGTGTTGGCGCTTTCTGCTGTCAAGAGGCGGCGCTGTCTGCTGTCAAAGGGCGGCGCTGTCTGCTGTAAGTCGTAAGTATGACGAGTATCTGGGCTGTCAGGTGGTACTTGTAGGGCAGCAGGTGACAGCAAAGGATCACCCTGTTGGCTGTCCACTTCAGTGACTGTCAGAGTATGGGCTGTCAGATAGTACTTACGGTAGAGACCCACTGACAGTCGGGGATGTTGAAGGCTTTAATGGTGTCTCTGTGTGGCCAGTCAGTCAATCAGTAAGTCAGCTAGTTAAACAGTCAGTAAGTCAGCTAGTTAAACAGTCAGTAAGTCAGCTAGTTAAACAGTCAGTAAGTCAGCTAGTTAAACAGTCAGTCAGTCGACCAGTTGTTCAGTCTGCCCCTCGTCGCGTCTCGTCAGTGGTGCCAGACTAATTTGCATACTCGTGAATAAAGATATTGTCCTTTTCCTGTGTTTTGTGTTGGCAATGGTGGCGGTGGGGGTCGACTGCACACCCCTCTCCTCTTGCCTCTCCCCACTTCCTACTTCTCCCCGACCTTCCCCTCCCTCCGTCCCTCCCTCCATCTCCCCTACCTCCCCATTTGGAGGGACGGGATGAGATGAAGGAGGGGGAAGGGGCAGTGAGGGAGGAAGGGAAGGGGTCGTGATGGAGGAAGGGGCAGTGAGGGAGGAAGGGAAGGGGTCGTGATGGAGGAAGGAGAGAGGGAGAGAGGGAAGGGGGCAGTAAGAGGTCATTGTGATTTCGCCTGACCACGTAAAGCTTCCTAGTGCTGTTATCTTAGCTTCCTAGTGCTGTTATATTAACTTCCTAGTGCTGTTATCTTAGCTTCCTAATGCTGTTATCTTAGCTTCCTAGTGCTGTTATCTTAGCTTCCTAGTGCTCTTATGACGGCGTTACCTTTTACATTGGAATGCCTCATTGTTGACGCTGTTAATGATGCTGTTCTGTCATTAGCCTGTCCATGCTGTTACCGCTGTGTCAACTACTAAGACGCTGTTGGTGTTGCTACCCTTCTCATTGGCTGTTGACGCTGCTGCCAACTGCTGTGTCTTAGACTGTTAGCACACAACAGGTAACAACATGAAAGGTAGCTGGGGAATCACCTGGTAGTTAACAGGTCCTAGGGGAGGGTTAACCAGGCTCTTAGCAGATGTAAACAACCTTGAGGCTCTTTGTTTACTCTTCACCGCGTTCGTGGATTAATTAGTCGATTTTTTTTTACTTTAAGGATTAATCCATAAATAATAATGACTATAAATGGATTAGCGGATTTATTTGATACTCTTAAGTTGGATTAATTTTTTTATAGTTAATCCATAAAAAAAAATCCTCTCATTAGATGGATTAATTCTGGGTTTAAGTTAATCCAGGAATATGAGTTACTCTCTGATGGGATTAATGGAAGAGTAAGTCTGAGATTGACGTCATTCTTACGTCATTCATTTAGAGATTTACGTCATTCTTACGTCATTCATTTAGAGATTTACGTCATTCTTACGTCATTCATTTAGAGATTTACGTCATTCTTACGTCATTCATTTAGAGATTTACGTCATTCTTACGTCATTCTTACGTCACGGTTTTTAAACTTTCCTACGCTCTTGTCTGGTAAGGGTCACTGGACACCCGTGGATCATCCTATATCACCCGTCTGGCCCAGGTAGGGTTAGGGGGGCTAATTTACAGGTGAAATAAGCTTGGGCCAATGTACAGGTGAAATAAGCTGAGGTGAATCTTCAGGTGAAATAAGCTGGGGCTAGTCTTTAGGTGAGGTAAGCTGTGGCTAATCTTCAGGTGATCCCATTAACCAAAGTTAAATATACCGGTATATAGCCAGGGGGAAAATTAACTCAGGAACCTAACCCAACCCAATAAAGCCACACCTAACCCAAGCCACACCTAACCCAACCCAACCCAATAAAGCCACACCTAACCTAACCCAACCCATCCCAATAATGCCACACCTAACCCAACCCAATCCAATAAAGCCACACCTAACCCAAGCCACACCTAACCTAACCCAACCCATCCCAATAAAGCCACACCTAACCCAACCCATCCCAATAAAGCCACACCTAACCCAAGCCACACCTAACCTAACCTTTTGAGAATTCGACTCAGATACGACCCCAGGGATTCAGTCTCTGTATAAGGACAAGGAAAGTAGTTTAGACCCGAACGACACAAGAATAAAAATGACGTACTGTAAATTTCTGTTGAATTATTGAATAAATCGATAATAAAAGAAATATATATATAGCATTTGTTGTATTGTCATTTGTCTCTAATGGAGCGAGAAAGACATTTACAGTCAACCCCACAAACGATCAGACGGCCAAATTTGACACCTCAAGGCGGGGAGTGGCATGGCATTATCTTACCCCGTGTGTGTGTGTGTGTTGTATCGGTTTGTGTAGATTAATATGCTGTGTTGGTTCTGGCAGACGTGTGTGGGATACCAACTGGTTCCTAGGGTGTACCTGTGATTGTTGTGAACACCTACATCTTTATACTCAACCTACACCTCTACACCTTTGTCCCTCCCAGCCTACGACTCTGTACCTAGCCTACGTCTCTACCCACAGCCTACGTCTCTACACCCAGCCTACGTCTCTACACCCAGCCTACGTCTCTACACCCACCCTACGTCTCTACACCCACCCTACGTCTCTACACCCAACCTATGCCTCTACCCCCAGCCTACGCCATTATACGCAGCCATCCAAACACTCTCAGCTGGTGGTGCTTGAGGTGTAACAGCTCAGCCGTCAAAACATAAGGAGCGGCTCTCAGGGGTGAGTCATGTAGCGTGTGTGGGGGGGGGGGGGGGGGGGGGGGGGGGGGGGGGGGAGACTGTAGAAGGCCCAGCCCGAGCTACAGGTCACCTACCAACCCCCCTTCCCCCCCTCACGAGCCCCACGGACCTTCATGATCACCTCTTGCACATCACTACGTCTATCTGTACTCTTCACGTCTACCCAAACATCCTCCCCCCCCTCCCTTCCTACCTCTTCCCTCCCACACAGTTCCTCACGCCTCCTCATCGTACCACTCACTCGACTTCCCCTTCTCACCCCCCCCCCCTACCACCTCCCCTCCCCCCCACCACCTCCCCTCCCCCCTCCACTTCCTCTTTATACCTCCAAACTTCCTCAAACTTCTCTACATGCCTCTCCATGCCTTCCCCATGCCCTATATGCCTTTCATGACTCTCCAAGCACCATACACGCACGTCCCCCTCCCCCCCCTCCTCCTTCCCACGGCTGGGCCAGATTCCTACGCGGTCAGATAAGCTACTGGGGGGACGGCACCTCCACCCTGCCTACCTGTCTTACGGTAGAGTGTGGCTGGCTGGTTGACTGACTAACTACCTGACTGGCTGGTTGGCTGTCTGGCTGGTTGACTGACTAACTACCTGACTGGCTGGCTGGCTGACTGAATGACTGGCTGATCTTACCGCCAAGTCACCGTCACCTATATATAACTTGACCGCCCACGTATCTAGACTAACACGACTTAACCGCCCACACTGTTACCCACCCACACTGTTACCCACCCACATATTCCTCCTCCCATACCCACACAACCCCCCAGCCACCCACACAACCCCCAGCCACCCACCTCCACAGCAGTAGGCGGCCTTGGGACCCACACACCAAAGGAAGAAGATAAACAGTTCAACCTGTCTGTCTGTTTGTCTGTCAAGGTGTCTGTCAGTCTGTCTACCTTACTATTAATCTCTGTCTCTCTCTCTGTCTGTCTGTCTGTCTGTCTGTCTGTCTTATCTCCATTTTATTAAACCTTTTCACCGAACTAAGAAAAATATAAACACAACTTAGCTAAAACACACCCACACCCACACACACACACACCCACCTTACAGCACTCTCTTGTAAGGGGTTTCCGTCTGTCTTAAAACATCTACTGTGTTTGAAGATAAAGGACCATTTGTTTCCACCCTTTTGTTTTTATTTAAAGGAAGGGGGGAGGAGTGTTAACCCCTCTATGACAACAATACCGTTTCGTAGCGTCATCAGAGGGGGAGGGGAAGGAGGGGGGGGGGGAGGGAGGGGGGAAGATGCAAGTTAAGATAATTGTGGGTCGTGTCCTATGATTCTATGATGGTGTTGTACGTATACTCTCTCTCTCTCTCTCTCTCTCTCTCTCTCTCTCTCTCTCTCTCTCTCTCTCTCTCTCTCTCTTAATGGGGGTACAGTAAATAGGGGTTTTAGTACTACCACTATCACCACCACCAGTCAAGTAGTAACGGGGTGGGTGATGGAGGGAAGGGGTATCACCATTTCCCTCCCACCTTTCCTAAGTACATACAATGACATCATAAACCTAACCTAACAACAAAGGAACAGACACACAAGGGGGGGGGAGGGGGGGCTACGTGTGTTATGGTAAACATTACAACATATATAACCTTATTTAGAACACATAAGTTGGTTGTGGTAATTCTTCAACACGGTTTCTTTGTCCGGTGTAACCTTGGCTGAGATGAGGGGCCCGTGTGTGTGTGTGTGATACTTCAGGAAATTGTTATTGCTGATAAGATAGTTGATATATTAAGACTGTAACTACGTGTTGCATTGAGTAGATAAACCCAATGTTTATATTTTAATTCTCAAAGCCACAATGACCTGACCTGACCTGACCTGACCTGACCTTTGTGAATTCTATAAACAGCTTACAGGAGGAGGAGTATGGGGTGCACTATTGACTAGCCGTTGTCCACCACCACCACCACCACATTCCTCCTCTCTACCACCACCAAAATCCCCCCTCCCCTCACCCCTCCCCCCTCACCCCCCCCTCACCCTGCACCCCCCTCCCCTCACCCCCCCTCCTCCTCAAGCGTGTGGTGGAGGTGAAGGACCATATCGCGTGACCCGTCCTCTCCTTCTCTCATGATAACCAATTTGCATTCCATCCCTCCGAGCTCTCTTGAAGGAGGAACTCTTCCCAGCACCTGGCCTTCCCCCCCCCCCCCCCTCCCTCCCTCCCTTCGTCAGGTTTATAACTAATTCCCCAGCAGGTGTTTCATTCACTCCTTCGTTTATAGTCCTCTTAAACAAGGAGTACTTCTTTGCGTCTCTAACCAAGGTAACGTTCCTTCTTTCCTTCCCCCTCCTTATTCTTTCCTTCTCCCTCCTTCTCTCTCACTCTTCCCTCTCCTCCAGTCTTTCCCTTCGTCAGGTATACAACTAACTCTCCAGCAATTGTTTCTTCCCTTCCCTCCTTCACGGGTCTCTTAAATGAGGTCCTGTCCCAGCATCCCTAAGCAAGCCAACACTCCCCTAATCCTTCGCTCCCTCCCTCCAGCCCTTCGCCCCTCCCTCCCTCCCTCCCTCCCTCCCTCCTCCAGCCCTTCGTCGGGTATATAACTCTTCCCATCAGGTGTTCAGTCCTAGTGGTGTAATGTGAGCTGAAAGTGGAGTACTCTCTCTCTCTCTCTCTCTCTCTCTCTCTCTCTCTCTCTCTCTCTCTCGACGGACGGACTGACCTTTGACCCTTGACCTGATGACCTTGGTGGGAGGTAGGGGACACAGGGAGGAGATGGGGGGGGGGGGTGTAGAGAAGGGGAGATGGAAATAGAAAATGAGGGAAAAGAGAAGAGGGGAGATGAAGAAGGAAGGTGAGAGGTAGTAGGAGTGAGAACTGAGAGAGAAGGGGAGATGGGGGAGAGAGGGAAGGAGAGAGGGAGGGTGAGAGGGAAGGAGGGAAGAGTAACATTATAATAACAGAGTAATTAAGCCCTCGCCCTTGGTGTTCCTGACGCCACACATCACGCCTGTCTGTCTGTCTGTCTGTAACAACCACCTGCCGGTTTGATCATCACGGTCTCCTCCCCTTACCGTCTCCTCCCCATCACCCTCCCCATCACCCTCACCCCCTCCCCATCACCCTCCCCATCACCCTCACCCCCTCCCCATCACCCTCCCCATCACCCCCTCCCCATCACCCTCACCCTCCCCATCACCCCCTCCCCATCACCCCCTCCCCATCACCCTCACCCTCCCCATCTCCCCATAATACTAGGGTGAGCCTTTCCATCATCGTAGTTGTCCATCTTCTCAAACTCCCACTACCCCCCCTACACCCACTACACTCCCCCTCCCTACACCCACTACACTCCCCCTCCCTACACCCACTACACTCCCCCCTCCCTACACCCACTACACTCCCCCCTCCCTACACCCACTACACTCCCCCTCCCTACACCCACTACACTCCCCCTCCCTACACCCACTACACTCCCCCTCCCTACACCCACTACACTCCCCCCTCCCTACACCCACTACACTCCCCCCCCTCCCTACACCCACTACACTCCCCCCGCCCTACACCCACTACACTCCCCCTCCCTCCCTACACCCACTACACTCCCCCTCCCTCCCTACACCCACTACACCCACACATACACCCACACAGTATAAGTAGACTCTGTAATCTCTGTATTGTTATTAACCTATTCAGCAATACACTAACTGATCTTGTATTCCTGTATTCATCTGTACTACCAACTGGCTAACTCTGCTGCAGTGAATACAGTAATACATAACTGTACTCTCTGTGTTCTTTGTTTATTAAGTTAAGGTTAGGTTAGGTTGGGTTAGGTTAGGTTAGGGTGGATTAGGTTAGGGTTGGGTTAGGTTAGGGTTGGGTTAGGTTAGGGTTGGATTAGGTTAGGGTGGATTAGGTTAGGTTAGGTTAGGGTTGGGTTAGGTTAGGTTGGATTAGGTTAGGTTGGATTAGGTTAGGGTGGATTAGGTTAGGTTAGGTTAGGTTCGGTTCGGTGTAAGTCTTGGTGAGCGATCGTTTCTGGAGGCGAGTAGTAGTGTGTGGTGTCTAGCCAAAGGTTGTGGTTGTGATGGTGGTGTGGTGTGGTGTGGTGGTGGTGGTGGTGGTAGGATTATATGTCAACAAGGAGGTCCCTAATCCCCAGGTCATCCAGTTACGTCATCACCTCTCTTATATTGGCGCCCAATTATTGTAAATAAAACCCAGTATTAACTAAGACAAAGGCGGTGATCATCCTGTGAATTGTTGATATATTTTAAACCTAGTATTAACAGAGACAAGGGCGTTGATTATCCTATGAAGTTTCATTAACTCGGCCAGGCGATCAAGAATGTTGTACTCATGCGCACACACACACACACACACACACACACACACACACACACTATATGATTCAACCTTGTAATGATGACCTGTGTTGAGTATGACCTCACAAATGGTCATTACCTGGACCTTGTTTGACCTATATTAAGTGTCATGATTGTGTGTTGTGCTGTGCAAGAAGGTGTCATGTTGTGTTGGTAAGTGTTGCTGCATGATATAGGTTGTGTTGTGTTACATAGTACTGACTGTTGTGTTTGTGTTGCAGGAGGCGGCGGCAGTGTGAGTGTGTCTGCCTGTGAACATCGCTACTCGGCGTCGTCAGGAGGAGCGCCGCCCCCTTACTCCAGGCTGCCCCCAGATGGCCATGAGTTCCCCAGCACCTACGCCGAGGGCCTCCCCGACAAGCTGTCCCGCTACGCCCGGTACTCACGCCTGGCCATGGAGCTGGACAGTCCTACCAGCCCGCCCACCTCCACCCCTCGCACCCGCTCCGCCCCGGGCACCCCACTAGGCCCGCCACCGCCCATACCCCGCACCTCCCCCACCAACTCCAAGACTTACACCACCGAGAGGACACTAGATGTGGGCGGAAAATGGGCGGGCAATGAAGAGAGAAGGTCTAGGGAACCCACGCCCACGCGCGGGCGGTGGCGTCGCCAGGATGAGCGAAGCGAGAAAAGTGTCCGAGACAAGATTGCCATGTTCTCTACCGACGGACCCGACCAGCCACACCCGAAGACCAGAAAGTTAGACAAACTGGAGGGTGACGAGAACACCATGAAGCGCGCCTTTACCGAGGATGACGTGCGGCTAGAGAACTCCAAAGGTTCAAGCGCCAAGTCTGGGAGAGAAGCTCACAACGGATCTCGCTCCCTCACAAAGACCTCCGCCTTCAGCTCTATGATCAACGTCAGCACCGCCGAGCCCAAGGACAATGTCAAGCCCATGTCGACAGCCTCTAGTGAAGTTGACATCAGACAGGAGATACCACCAGCGCCCCGTCGACACGAGCTACGTGAAGACAAGAGGGCGGAGGACGACTCCTCTGCCAAGGGGCTTCACGGTCGCTCACAGAGTCTCATCGACATTGGGCGGTCGACATTGACCAAGCGTCACAGTGTGGGCGCTTACGATCGACCCTCAGTGTACCAGTACGGTGTTGAGAAGCCCGAGGAGAGGGAGCGCAGGACCTCGCTCACCAACCTTATCGAACAGAGACGGAAAAGTTTCGGATGCAAACTTCGAGGTCTTGTGATCCCTGAGAGTCGGGGCAGCGAAGGTGACAAGACATCCATCGACCTTCCTCGTATTGCCAGCATTCCTCCTGCAGCTTCTGCTAAGACCATGTCCCTCCCGCGTGAGGGTCAGCGCTCCCCCAGACTCCACAAGGCCGACTCCATCTCCAGCATCGATTCCTGTGAGTCCAACACCAGTAGACACAGCTCACTCAACGCTCCGCCATGGCAGAATCACAACACGAGCACTTTACCCAAGTACTCGCCAGCATTCAAGCGGAAGAACGTGACAGTGTTCAACAAGTCTGACAATTTACCGCCTCCAAGTGGTCGATCACACAGCACCCGCAGCGCCTCTCCCACCAGCGACCTCTCCTACGCCTCCCCCATCCCGCCCGCTCACGCGTCCTCCAAGAGCCTGGAAACACCCAGCTCAGAACACCCATTCGATTACTCGGACACCAGCAGGTACAGCAACGACCGACATAACTACAGCAAACTCCCACTCTCACAAAAGAGTTCCTTAGACTCCCGCTTCAGTAGGGCTGAAGACAGTGACAACGACTCGGCAGTTAGTTCCACTCAGTCCAGTTTCTCTCAGGGTATGTCGCCTCCGTCGTCTCCCATGCCGGAACACGACGACCACGACGACCGAAGGGGGAGGAGCTACAGGTCACAGACTTCCTTTGAAGAACAGGAGGCAGCCAGAAGAGTCCTGAAGCGAGGCAGTATTGAGGCCGAGAACAGAAGAAATGTAATCAACTCAGCCAGGTGTAGCTCAGGGAAGAACAGTGATGAGCAGCAGACGCCAGAGATCATCCGTAAGTACACCACGACCCCTGAGAGAAGTGAAGAGACAGACAGATTCCCTCAGCGGCTGGACACAGAGCTTCGTGATGGTCCGAAAGTAACAGGTCTTCGTCGTCAGCCATCTTCATCCTCCACGTCATCCACTGCATCCTCACGTAGGTCTTCCCAGGACTCATCCAGGCGGAATTCTAAAGATTCTGTCATCCACGTCACCAAATACGACGAAGTGAAAGTGTCGGCAGAACCTGTCTACTTTGACCAGGAAGGAGAAATGTACAAGGAATCACAACTAAAAGTAGCATATCTAAATGAAATTGTTGACGACTTTGAGCAACTTAATGAAGCCACGAACCAAGAAGTGATCGCAGAAGTGCCCATGTCTGCGTCACGACGAGTTGTGGAAACGGCTGAATCAGTTAACACGCTAACGTCGACATTGTCTTCCCCCGTGAGACGGTCAGAGCGATGGGCGGCACTTGAGATGAAGTACGGCTCCTCCGGTTCAACTTCGAACATGGAGACAAAGATTCAGAGACTACGAAGAGCTTCAGACTCGGCGTCGCCAGATCGGACGAAGAAAAAATCAGGAGGATTCCGCGCCTTAGCAGAGAAGTGGCAACAACGAGCTGAAGAAGACACCACAGCCCCACCACAGCCACAACTCGTCAGGAGAGAGAGTACTACTCGTCTTGATGTGCCAACCAGGCCTCCCCGCCTCTATGACGAGCGAGCATCAGGTTCGTCCACCTTGGAGAGACCATCTCGTCCCCCAAGACTGTACGACGAATCATCCGAGGTAGACGCTGGTCGACCATCCCGCCCCACCTGCCTCTACAGCGACACGCCGGAATCATCACCGAAAACCAAGAGTAGTGACGTCCGCGTTGAGAGTCTAGACATACCCCGGGCAGAAGTGCCAGACCGCAAGCTGTCGATGCCAGAGTATGGCAGCAGCGGTATCAAGATGCGTGACCGACGTGAGGGTAACACGGGAGGCGCGCCCTCACGACCCACCAGCCTAATCGAGGGCGGTGACGCAGGTGTGATGGACTCTCACTATCTGAATCCCGGCGCCCCGCTGAGCCCCGCCGTCTCCACTGACTCCCGGGACGACCTTTGCTCCACCCCCGAGGCGTCGCTCTCACGCACAGCCAGTAAGGAGGTGCTCGACGCCTTCTCCCGCCCCCGAGCCTCTATTGGTATATCAATGCCCCGTACTGGTGCCTCCAACACACCTAAAATGGCAGATATAATGAGGGCCTTCGAGCGTCACGACTGGAACAAGCGCGGCGCCCCTGGTGGTGTGTCCTCCCACCCTCGTATGTCTTCTATAGATTCCACGACGAGTGACGACGGCTTGATGGGGGCTCACTACGGCTCAGTCACGTCTCTCGCTTCTGGCCAACGAGACCAATATGGCTCCATCACCTCCCTGGCCTCGTCCACCTCCCTCATCTCCCCTCAGGTAAGTCTTCCTCCTCATACATAAGAACCTTGTTAGTTGTTTATCATTAGCCAGACTTAGGACCTTAAATCTTGGCTTCGTTATCGTCATCCAGTCAAGCTTTTGTCTTCAGCTTAGATGGTCATGTCCCTATGTTAACTCACTACTCACCCGCCATTGCTTGTCACAATTTAACATTAATCAACATTTAAAGTAAAACACCTGAGTAGAACACTCGTTAACGTTTACCTGTGTTCAAATCTATGACTTAAATTTTCTATCTCTCTCTCTCTCTCTCTCTCTCTCTCTCTCTCTCTCTCTCTCTCTCTCTCTCTCTCTCTCTCTCTCTCTCCTCCACAATGTTTAGTCTTCTCCCTTATCTCTTCGCTCACCTTACTATAAACTGCCGTTACTCTACACTAAGAATTGCGAGAAAGTCTATAAACATCACGTAATTTGGTCAGTACTAAAAGTTGTCACCCACGGCGGATTTTCACACTTTCCTCTCTGGTTTTTGGCGACGCTGAGAACATTTTAGTGTGAAGGAAAAAAAGGAATTTATTTTTGAGGCTATGAAATATTTTTTTTTCTTTCTTTCTTTACAAACTGGCCAACAGTTGCATTAGTAATAGTCAGGAACGCTGTTGTGTCCTTCCCTACCCTGCCCCACCCTGCCCTGCCCCACCCCACCCTGCCCTGCCCCACCCCACCCCACCCCACCCCACCCCATCCCATTCCTTCCTCTCCTTTTCCTTAACCTAACACTAATCTAACCTAAAACTACTTTAACCTAACCTAACCATCAGGTAACGCTAGGGTGGTTAATCTTCAGGTGAAATAATCTAAGAAGGCTAATTATTCAGATAAAATGAACTTGCGGTTAATCTTCAGGTGAAATAAACTCGGGGCTTCGAATCTCCAGGTGATCTAAACATTTGATCACCTGTCTTTTGGGTAATTAACATTCCCAAGAACCGGCTTCAGGTGACTCGAGATACCTTACCGCCAGCTTCGTGCTTAGTGCTGAGGAGGAGTGTTTGAGGAGCCCACACCTGCTCTTCACCCTCCTGGGAAAAAAAAACCCACAAGAATCATCTGAAGATTAGACACCCCAGCTTAATTCACGTATAGATGACGCCCCAGCTTATATCACCTAATGATTAAGCACCCTAACGCTTCCTCGGGGTTTAAGTTAGATTTGGTTAGATTAGCGTTAGGTTAGATTAGTGTTAAGTTAGATTAGGTTAGGTAAACGTCAGGGGTGATCTAATAAAAATCGTAGAAAGTGACCCTGACGAGTCCAAAATTCCTTACCACTGTCCTGGATAATAAAAATTCCAGGTAACTGTACTGAAGGCGGGAGAGCTGACCTGTGGAGAGAGAGAGAGAGAGAGAGAGAGAGAGAGAGAGAGATCATTTCGTAAACACATGAATTGAAAACAGTCGAATCTATGAAGTGTCTGTGATGTGTCTGTCTTGATTAATAGCCAAGTCTGTTAAATCTGTGATAATGTACGTGTCTTTAGTTGTCTGTCTGTCTGTGTCTTCCCACGAATAATCCTTTAGTTACCCCTCACACAGACACAGACAGACCCTCTCTCACTCACTCAAACGGAAAGTGGTTTAATGTTCGTCTCTTTTAGCCCTGTGTCATACATTGGTGAATTGCAGACCATCTCTTATTCATCCGCTATTCACTCTACATTCCATCCCCTAACGAACGTGTATTGTCACTCTCTGGGGGGGGGGGGGGGGGAGGAGGTCATCTACCGTTTGTATCAATCTGGAAAGGTAAATTTTTTTTTAGGTTACATTATTTTTACTTTTTTAATACAAACTACATAAGGGGAATTAAATGATGTGGGGGTTCCATTAGTAAACACACACACATACACACCTACACACACACACACACACACACATACATACCTACACAGACACACACACACAAACATACCTACACACACACACACCTTCTCTATGCCTTATTGAGTTCAGTTCCCACAACCCCATTCGTCACACCCCTCCACCTCTCACACCAGTCGACGGGGCCATTCACTCGCCTCCCAGCCTCACAAACATAATTCATGATTTTAAATATAATCTCAGGGTTAGGGTGACCAGGACCGTGTTGTGTGTACCATTGATGATTCGTTTCACATGTACCGGATTCTTCCCTGGCCAGATGTAAACAGAGAACAGCTGATTTTTCTCGTCTCCCTGACCAGGTGTAAACACAAAACAGCTGACTTCTTGTTTACGTGTTCCAGGTACCAGGTTGACCCAACACCTGTGAATATTATACCTGGACGTCAGGGAAGAATTTCTTTTTGTTGATATAAATCAGCTGTTTTGACGTCACTATCTCTTGACGGCGAGGTGACCTTTCTTGCCAGGTGTTAATGACCCTACAAGGTCACCTCCCTCACCTGTCACGCTCGTCACCTACCTCACCTGTCACGCTCGTCACCTACCTTACCTGTCTATTATTAGCTTATTAGGGGCTGGTGGTGCCGTCAGTAAGTACATTCTCTCTCCTCTGTATGACATAGTGTGGAGGTTAGGTTAGGTTAGGTAATGGTTAGGTAGGATTTGGTTACATTAGGTTGGGTTACATTAGTGATAGGTTATAGTTACGTTGGATTAGGTTAGGTTAGACTTAAGTTAGGTGAGGTTTAGGTTAGGTTAGGTTTAAGTTAGGTGAGGGTTAGGTTAGGTTAAAGTCAGCCCTGTGAGCGTGTAATAAATTAGATCTCTTGTTCGTGCTCATGTCTGGTTACTCAGCCGTACAAGATGTTAATTTTGTCGTGAGTAAGACATAAGGTGTGTGTGTGTGTTAGCCGGGAGGGTGTGTGAGTTTAATCTTGTAGTTACTTATATGACAGATCCCCCCCCTCTCTCTCTCTCTCTCTCTCTCTCTCCCCACATTCCTTCCTCTCCACCCTTCTGTTCCTCTCCTTCCCCTTCTTTCCTCCTCCTCCTGCAGCCGCCAGTGTTGCCACAATGGTGAAAGTCTGTCAGAGGGGGGAGGGGGGGGGATCCGTGAGTGGACCCCCCAGGGTGATGGCCTGAGTGGGTTCTTGTCTTCGGGAAGGTCATGTACCACGCTGCCTCAAGGGGGGGGGGGGGGCAGAGGGAATGTATTTGAACACCATTATCTATAAAGGTAAGGTATTGTATATGGACAGGTAAGGAGAGTTACTTAGTTATACCCTAAAGCTCATTAACTTGTTTATCCATCAGTATTTTTATTGATTTATTTATTCTTTATTATTCGTATTAAGAATAGGTAAGGATATTTTCAGGTAGAGTGAAGACAATGGGAGAGAATGGTTAAGTTTATTCAGAGACGTATTGTAGGAAGGCGAAACGAAGAGAGAGAGAGAGAGAGAGAGACAGTTAGTTAGGTCTTGACACTGAGGCACATCCAGGAAGCAGTAGTGCGCGTGAATAAGTGGAGAATAAGTGATTTTTGAGGAGGAAGGTCGTGTTGGTAGCTGCATGAGGCGACATGAGTAAACCAGTTTTAAGTTAGGACCGAGTTATTAAAGTATACCGTGACAAACACAACTCCTCTATTACAGCAGTTAGAATAAATGTTATCGAATGAAGAGTGAGTCTTTGTACTTTTGTGTGTGTTCTTAAGTCCCGCCATACTGTATTATTGCAGAAAATATTTAGAAAACTGTAAAATTATTTATACGACCTTTTTGTGAACTGGAGTTGAATTTTGCTCCCATCACATTGACCACGTTTTCTTCTCGGTATTAACGATCTCCAAATAAATTTTCACATTGTTAAGTCATATTTTTTAAGTATTGTAAAAAATATAAAACTAACACAGAATATAGTTCACCTTTATGCAAGCGTGAAAATTTCATCACAAAATGTTTAGAGTGTTGGCAAGATTTCGTTGCCTGTTGGGAGCTGCCAGACGTATGAACCAGGCCGGTGTATAACGGCACTTTAATTTCTAATATATCATTCTCCCTGGACAAAAAAAAAAAGACGAAAAAAATATATATATACACTAAATATACCCAGTAAATCTATTTTGACATCTACTGCCTCATTATCCGCGACATAAAAAAAAAAAACAAGGTGAAAGAAGCGGTGTTGGGTCTTGACGCTGCCGACACGCCGTCACCACCGGCCGCCTCAGGTGAAGCAGACAGCAAAGTTGAACAACATAAGGTCAAATTTGTACTGGGGATGTGTGATCACCTTGAAGAATCGTATTGCTAAATGTCAGGTAGGTAACTGTCAACCCCCCTGCTTGTTTGAGTGGGTGGGTACTCAGAGGAGGGAGGGAAGAGAAAAATATTATGTACAACACGTGCTTCTTGTCAACAGGTAAAACATATCATTAACGATGGACAGAATCATATTAATATCAACCAAACCAAGTTATCTCTTCTTATAGGCGTGTCTGACTATGTCTATGTCTAACCAGGTGTCTGTGTGTATACTGTACTGCAACAGACATTTACACACAGTAGACATTAGTACAAACATTTTTTTTTTAGACATACAACCGTAAACATTCTTAGACATATTTGGACATACATACATACTGACATTTTCACAGACATACAGACACCTTCATACACAGACATAAAAGACAAAGAAACTCATGATTGGGCCATCTACTGCCTCAGACACGGCAAGAATGGCTGTTTTATAAGACATTTACACAGGCGGTGGGCGTGCTGTGGGCGTGCTGGGGTGCTACTACTGTGGGTGTGCTGGGGTGCTACTTACTATTGTGGGTGTGCTGGGGTGCTACTTAACCATTGTGGATGTGTAAATAAGCTTTCTGGTCGATGATTGATCAAGCTTGTTGCTGTCAGGAAGTTCACCTCTACCACTCAGTAAAGTTTGTCAACACTGAAGGCAAAAATTAACTTCCCCTTCAGGCCAAAAGCAACAGAATTTTTTACTCATGTGTATTACTGGTGATTGTGAGGGCGGCTAGTGTCGAGTGTGACCGTCAGATGTTTAGGAATCCATAGAAATAAATTAGATTAGGTGAAATATATCGTTTATTGCAGTATTACCAAACACGGCCAGGGAAACGTTATCTCGGGAACAGTATAGTTACCATAGCGATTATATGTTATTAATGAATTTTTGTGTGTGTGTGTTTATTTTTCAGTATTTTTTTTCATTAATGTGTGTAGTTCGTTCAACCTTGATTGTAATTACACATTTCCTGTCAGTTGTGAATACCGGTTGTTCGCTCTCAACTTGTTAGAATTGAAACTGTTTAAGACCCAACATTTGATTTCCAGTTCCCAGACAAGACGATCCCCAGAAAACAGAGGGCGTGTGATCTTCTGTTTTCTCCACTTTTTTTTCTTGATATTTGGTTCAAAATCTCACCCGAGTTATTGTACTTTTAAAACTTATTGATATGTTTTGTAGGGAAACTGTTTGATTATGCTTGTAGTTTAATCTTATTCGTTTTTGTTATTATTTTCACTTGTTCGGTATATTGGTTGTCCAGTGTCCACCCTTTCCTTGTCACCCCCCCCCCTCCCCTTCTGCTTGTCCCCCTTCCTCGTTACACCCCTCCACCCCCTCAACTTAGCACCCCTCCACCCCCTCAACTTAGCTTCCCCACACCACTTAAAAAAAAAAAAAAACTTGCTCTTGAAAAAATTCCTGAACCGCTACTGGCGAACGACGAAGTTTCCCGATTCTTAAAAGTTTCGTACGTTCAGATATATATTTTTCTCCCTTAACTGTAGGGAACACATTTAACTGGCTGGCTTAAGACTGCGGTAAAAATGGCCTCTAAAGTGTATTGTGACTTGAACTTAACTAGATTATTTAATTTTTTGTTGGGGATAAATTTAATGTACGTAAGGTTGAGATAATATTATACGTAGTTTTTAGTTCTCTGTATTTGGTGGTGGAGTCAGTTATTGACAGCGTATCTGGCGAGTCTTAAGTACAAGACCTGATAAGTGTTGAACAGTGTCGTCATCATCATCATCATCATCATCATTGTCACCTCATTCATCATTATCATCATCATTCTTTGTCGTGGTAAACAAGATGGACTTCAGCACCCTCTTGTGAATCATCATTGACTTGTGATGTAAGCAATGGACGAGTATTTAGTTATGTATGATGAAGTTCCATAAGAGGAGTGAGTTAGGACATGCCTAGGACAGTAAACACTTCTTCCATAACCAAGAAATCCTGAACTGGTAACGTCGAGAAGGCATGTGGTGGTGGTACAGTGTGGTAGTGGTGGTACAAACAGTGTGGTCGTGGTGGTACAAACAGTGTGGTCGTGGTGGTACAGTGTGGTCGTGGAGGTACAGTGTGGCAGTGGTGGTACAGACAGTGCGAGTGAGTGGCTTAGTAGAGGAGGCAGAGGTGTGGTGGAAGGTGGAGGAGGAGAGTGGTGCAGGTGATGTGGGAGGCTGATGTGACCTCCTCCTCCCGTCATCCTGCTAGCTCCCCCCTCCCCGTCCTCCTCCTCCCGCCCTCCCTCCTGAAGCCCTGGGTAAGACGGGATGGCTATTGGAATGGTTCTCCTGCAAAACCTGTTTTGTTGGGTTGAAGACCTGCCCCCTTACTACAAGACCTGCCCCCTTACTACAAGACCTGCCCCCTTACTACAAGACCTGCCCCCTTACTACAAGACCTGCCCCCTTACTACAAGACCTGCCCCCTTACTACTAGACCTGCCCCCTTACTACTAGACCTGCCCCCTTACTACTAGACCTGCCCCCTTACTACTAGACCTGCCCCCTTACTACAAGACCTGCCCCCTTACTACAAGACCTGCCCCCTTACTACAAGACCTGCCCCCTTACTACAAGACCTGCCCCCTTACTACTAGACCTGCCCCCTTACTACAAGACCTGCTCCCTTACTACTAGACCTGCCCCCTTACTACTAGACCTGCCCCCTTACTACAAGACCTGCTCCCTTACTACTAGACCTGCCCCTTACTACAAGACCTGCCCCCTTACTACTAGACCTGCCCCCTTACAAGACTTCATGTGTTGGTGTTTTAGATAATATGAACATCTCACACCTCACCTAACCTAACCTAACCTAACCATCTTCAGGTGAAATTTGTTGAGGGGGACGAATCTTCAGGTGACCCAATTTATGTGGGAATATTTTGAGAATACAATGTTGTAGTTTTTATTCGGCTTCCTGTTTGCTAACTTCCTACGAGGTGTTAAAATCGCTGTGTCAGGATAGGTGAGAGAGAGAGAGAGAGAGAGAGAGAGAGAGAGAGAGAGAGAGAGAGAGAGAGAGAGAGACCTTCACATTCTTATCTGAACATAGAACGTTAATGGGAATGTCTTCTCAGGTCAGCGCCGGTTACTCTTAAGAATACACCCCGTGAGAGGATGGGGGGGGGGAGACGGATAGAGAGAATCAGAGAGAGAGAGAGAGAGAGACAAGTTTTCACTCAATGGTGGTGATGAGAGAGAGAGAGAGAGAGAGAGAGAGAGGGTGGTGGTACAGGTAGAGGCGGTGGTGTTGGTGATGGAGGCGGCGGCGGTGGTGGAGACGGGTGAGGGTGAGCCAGCGTCCTTGACCAAGGTCGGAGGTGCGCCTGACTCTGCGCTTTTGTCTCCCGCTTCTCATTTTCTTTTCTCCATCATTGTGAGGCGCAACAAAAGGCGGGGTGAGAACGGTCATGAGGTTCACTGATGGTATTTTACGGGGCTAATTATATTATATTACCAGCAGTTATATTACTTTTGGTGGTGAGCTGTGGGTGATGGTGGTGAGCTGTGGGTGATGGTGGTGTGTGTGGTGGTGTGTGGTGAGCTGTGGGTGATGGTGTTGTGTGTGGTGATGGTGGTGTGTGTGGTGGTGTGTGGTGAGCTGTGGGTGATGGTGTTGTGTGTGGTGATGGTGGTGTGTGGTGAGCTGTGGGTGATGGTGTTGTGTGTGATGATGGTGGTGTGTGTGGTGGTGTGTGTGATGATGGTGGTGTGTGTGGTGATGGTGGTGTGTGTGATGATGGTGGTGTGTGTGGTGATGGTGGTGTGTGTGGTGATGGTGGTGAGCTGTGGGTGATGGTGGTGAGCTGTGGGTGATGGTGGTGTGTGTGGTGATGGTGGTGTGTGTGGTGATGGTGGTGTGTGTGGTGATGGTGAAGGATACTAGTGGTGGAGAGTGGTGTTGATACTGAAGGTGTTCCAGTGGTGGAGGAAGTTTTGAAAGTTGTTGATGGATTGTGTTAGGTTGTGGAGGTGGATGATAACAGAAGCTCACGAAGGGTCATGATCTCCCCTCCTTCCCCCCTCTCCCCCCCCTCTCCCTTACCTCCCTCCTCTTCTTCACCCTCCCCTCTTTCCCCTCCTTCCCCTCCCCCCTCCTACCCCTCTCCCCACCATCTCAACCAGCCGCTGTTTGGACAATGACGTTTGTAAATAGTTTCAAAGTAATGAAGTAAAAGTAAAAGTATCTTGGAATTTAAATAGTTTACTCAACCAGGAGAATAGAGGATCCTTGAAGATGAGGCAAGTGACATTGTGACTGAGTGTGGTGAGTTTATTTGGAGGTAATTTGACCTCTCGCCCCCTCCTCCAGGTAACGGAAGGGGATGGGCGTAGTCAGTCAGTTGTGCCTACTCAGGAGGGTCAGCTTTGTCCCGGGGCAGGCAAAGGTCAGCAAGATCAATAACAGAGACAGCAGGAGGGATCAGTTGTGTCTCTTAGGAAGGGTCAGCTGTGGTCAGTAAGGGTCACCAGGAAGGATCAGCCGTGGTCAGGAAAGGTCCCCCGTGGCCAGGAAGGATCAGCCGTGGTCAGGAAAGGTCCCCCGTGGCCAGGAAGGATCAGCCGTGGTCAGGAAAGGTCCCCCGTGGCCAGGAAGGATCAGCCGTGGTCAGGAAAGGTCCCCCGTGGCCAGGAAGGATCAGCCGTGGTCAGGAAAGGTCCCCCGTGGCCAGGAAGGATCAGCCGTGGTCAAGAAAGGTCCCCCGTGGCCAGGAAGGATCAGCCTAGGTCAGCAACAGAGACACCCGTAGGAAGACCTGGGTAAAGGATCATTCACCCAGGAAGACCCAGCCTCAGGTGATCACGCCAGTGGCCCCCGCGGCGTGATGGCCAGCCTAGAGGGTGTGAGAGAGAGAGAGACGGAAGGGGGAGTGGAAAGAGAAGGAGAGACAACAGGAGGTAGAACATTAAAACAAAGAAGGGAGGAAAGGAAGGACAGGAGATGTGAGATGGAGAAAAGAGGCGAAGTTGAGAGAGAGAGAGAGAGCATAATGTCACAGCTACACATACTCAAAACGACTAGGGGTGATGTTGAAGGGCCTTGTTGCGACATAACTGGGTGTATAACCGCTCACGGCTAACGACCCTACTCATTATAGATATCAAGGGGGAGGGAGGTCAGAGGTTAACAGCCACAGGGAGGGAGAAATAGCTTCTGTCTTTAATGGCGTGATGTTTAAAGACAAGTTCTCAATATTGTTTATACGTAATGTACTGTGAGTTGCCGTTTACTTCAGACTATTCATAATAAGTCATCTGTTCATCTTTTTCTTTAGAGAGTGATCTATCCTGCTATCATTAGGGTGGTTAATCATCAGGTAAAATAAGCTTTTTAAAGGCGAAATATTCTGGTGACTTTCCACATATATTTCCCTTGTCTCTGTGTCCTGACTGACTGTGGTCTTTTTTTCCAGGAGTTGGCTCAGTTGATAGAGGAAGCCAACCAGTCATTGGAGGAGTCTGGGACGCCCTCACACGAGATCCTGGTAGTGGTGTTACATAGGGAGATCGTCGGCCACGGCTCTATAGGCATCACACTGGCTGGAGGAGCTGACTACGAGGCTAAGGAAATCACGGTAAGTTTGTTCCTTCGCCCTCTCTCTCTCTCCTCTATCAGCCACGACCCGACTTAATTAACCACACCTGTTGCTTTTAAGAGAATTGGCTTTTCTTATTCCCTGACTGTTTCCCCCCCCCCTCCAAGTGTTATTCCTTCCCTTATATAACTCTTTATTACATCTATCTCTCCCCCCTTCCCATCACCTCCCTTCCTTCTCATCCATACACCCGCCTTACACACTCCCTTCCCAATCTTTGACCTCCATGGAATTCTAACAGGAGGTGAAACCGAGGTGTGAGTCGACCATACAGGAGTCAAGGTTCTCTTTGCTAACACCATCAGCAGCTGCCAGGATCGTGACTGTAAACCCCCATAACAGAAGATATTACTCTACACCATTGTTATAGGCGCTACTGTTAATAAAGATAATTCTAATAGATTGTGAGTGTTGATGGTGATAATAATAATAATGTGTATATTAATTACAACATCAATAATAATAATAACAATAATACTTGTAATAGTTTTGTTAGGGTTGGTTGGGTAGCGTGTGTGTGTCTACCAGGATGGGTCAAATGTCTTCTGAAGTGCAACATGCAATTCGTGATGTCCCTGGAGGGTTGGTGTGTGTGTGACTGTAGCATACCGATTCTATTCATTTGGTAACTGAACATCATATTGATTATGCTGATATAAATACAGATTGCATTAATTTTGTTAGACTTTATACAATAACACAGTACAGCTGTATTAAATGCCTGCCCATTATCTGTCATCTGGGGTCTCATAATGTTTCATGCATAGTGTGGACAGATACTTTTTATAGTTACTGTACATTAGATTAGTCTCACAGTGGTGGCGAGTACAGCCAACAAACACACAGTCAATGTTGTTGTGTATATATAAGTGGCAGCAGACCCTTGTGTGGATCTCTGTGTTCAAGTGTCGGGCTTTACCAATGACCACTTATGACACACCTGGTTGGTCACCTCCATTATCTTCCATATTTAGGCCGGGTACCTACTACTGTACCCCCTCTCTCCTGTACAACATCACGGTCTCTTTCTTTCTTGTTGTGTTCCAATCTCATGCTCATCTCCTCTGCATCTTATATCTTCATCTGATGGGCCTCTGTAGTTACATTGAGTTGTTATTCTAATCCTTAATGTATCATGGACCAAACTGCTGTACAGTCTTGCCAACTTAACACTCAATTTTGTGGATACCTTCAGGTGAACTCAAGGAAGGTTCAAATAAATATCAAAATACTGTCAGTAGTTATGAAAAATGGGGCTACCATTAAAAGAAATAGGTTCTCCTAATATTTCTATAT
The DNA here is from genome assembly GCA_958450375.1 of Homarus gammarus. Lineage (NCBI taxonomy): Eukaryota > Metazoa > Arthropoda > Malacostraca > Decapoda > Nephropidae > Homarus > Homarus gammarus. The sequence continues at coordinate 1,996,389 of CAUDMG010001490.1, forward strand.
ACAGTACCGTATTTTATTTGCTCTGCCTTCAGTACAGTAATGGGTTTAAAAGCTCGGGTAAATAGAAAATAGTTTGTTTTGTTTTTTATCAACCTCCAGGGATGCCTTCATCAGATTATCCCACAGTAGAGGATCATCTGAGGATTATCTCCCTGTATATGAAGGGGAACTGTTGTATTTTAATGGCATCCTCTGTTTTTCATTCTTATTTCCAATAGAACATTCCTGGTTTTCTCCTGAGTGTCTAAAAAAATTGGTGAAGATTAAAACAGGTTATTTTTTGACCCCATGACACAAAAGGATGTGACTAAAGGTCTATTCCAGCTATATTTGGTCTCCAGATGATGCCACAGCCTTACAGGTCATGTGGCAGCTTCATGAACTGGAAACAACTTTTATTTTTTTTGCATTATGACCCAATGTAGTTATTTTAGCTCATTTTCTCCACTCCCCACCACCATCCCTTCCCAATATGGTTCACTCTCCACCACAGCAGAGTCCTAATATGGCCCCACTCTACACCACTATCACCCAAAGTCCCTCACCACCACTATCCATCTTTGCATAACCTCATTAGCTCCCACCTTGACCCATCCCTGCTCACCATCAACCACTTATCACCATAACAGATCAGCATTATTGTATACATCACCACTCAACAAAGAACTTTTACATCTGCTATCATTTATCTCTTAATGGAATGCTCTGACCACCACATCTAGTCCTTATCTTCAAGCCCTTGTCATTTCTTCATGTTGTGACCATTTGTTAATCATACCAAGTTTTATAATGTATACTGTATGCAAGTTCAATGATGTTATGTACTCACTTTTATGTCCCCGTCTCCATTATCTTCATCCTATTTGTAGTTTTTATAAAGTCTTATATAACTCATTGTAATTTTTATAAGTTTAAGCTCCTTTGCATTTTCTTATACAGCGTATTGTAACCATAGAGTAGTCGTATAAGTGCTTTACTGTATCTGATTCCCTAATTTTGTTTTATTACTGTTAATATTCCACCTTTCCACATTCTTTTTAATAACCTCTACCTACCACACTGTTCACCTACCACTCCACACCACCCACTACAGTACAGGTGTCCCACGATTTACAATCATTCATTTTATGATAATCCACATTAACGTTAATTAGGTTTTAACACCTTCTCGTTATTTACGTTAGGCAAAATCCACATTAACGATAGTTATTATTGGGCTAAGCTCGCTGACGCAGAATAAAAATACCGGGGAAGTTCGTCTTTCCCTTCACTTGTCAAATCCAAGAAGGCTTAAATGCACAGAAACTGCTTTTCCATCCTCTGCACAGCTCACCCAGATGGAGCCTCACGGCTACCATGTGAACTACAGTCCCACGCTTTGTTTCAACATGATGGCATCTGCCCTCGCTCATGTAACAAATATTATTAATCACTGCATAATCTTGTGATTGCTGTACTACTTTTCCGTTACTGTATTGGTATTTGCTCTTTTTTGGTGACTGTGAAGTGAACAGTGTACAGTACAATAATTCTGTAACTTTGTAAATGGCTGGCAAGTGTCCCGCTGACTCTCCCTCCTTTGGGAAAGGCAAGGCTTTGAGGAAGACCGGTCTCGGTAGATGAGGTTAGACATTGCTAAGCAGCAGGCTTGTTATTATTAATGTGGTGAGCGTGGTTTGATGTATTTTATATTTAATTTACAGTACTGTATCTACAGTAATTATAGTGTAGGATCATATCCCATTGAAACCCATGTTAAAAGGATCCTGATTTACATTAATTCGGTTTCCGTTAGAGTTTTCAGGAATGCAACCCTATTGTAAATAGGGGGATACCTGTATTTATTAGTAAACACTGATCACTGAACACATCCTTTAACCATTGCCTGCTACTTTCCCTTTCATCAGCAACACAAATACTATACCTAACACCTGGGTGAATCATTGAATTATTAGAAATTTTGTTAGTTCGTTATTTGCATATACTGTATGATAGAATAGGAGTCCCAAACCAGTTCCTATTTGTAGTCCCTTATAAGTTGACCCTTCCTTTAAATATGTACAGTATTTAGCATTTGCATGTCATTTGACATCCACGCCTGACCAACACATTCCTTTAAGGTCCAGAAGAGAACAATCCTCACTTCTCATGTCATCACTGGCTACAGTAAATATGTTATACTGTACAGTATTACAAACTGGTTAGTGAGTGTTGTGTATATTTTGTCTAAATACTATGTTTCCAACAGGTACACAAGGTGATACCTGGCAGCTTAGCAGATCGTGATGGACGTATCCAGCGTGGTGATAGAGTTCTGTCTATCAATGGCAAGAACCTACGAGGTGTCACACACAGAGAAGCCCTCGCCATACTTAAGGTAATAAACACCAAACACTGTATCCAGGTATTTTGCTGCAAGAATACTATATTGCATAAGTTGAAACTTTTTCATTTTTAAAAATCAAAACTTTTGTCAAAAACAAATTCAGATAACGATTATCTGCTTCATTTAATTATATACTATGTTTATTATTTTCAGTCACCAAGACCAGAGGTTGTAATGGTTCTGTCTAGAAGTCGATCAGTCACACCACAGGAGTCTGGTGGAACAGAATCTGAAGGAAACTTCATCCACCGACCGGCTCTCATTAACCACGTCACCTCCCCCAGACCTCCCAAGATTCTTGAATCCCCAATGGACAGCAAAAGTCTTATTTGCGGTTAGTAATTACGTGCTAGTCATCCTAGTACTCTATTGTTTTCCATGTAATTCTTAACCCAAATTCCACTATATATGGAATATTATTAGTACTGAGAAGTGATGCTTGATGCAGAAGAATTACACAGATGATGCAGTGCTCAGGTTAAAGATATGAAGAGTGCAATGTTTGGTGAAATTGGATAGTAACTACAGTACTGTACAGTGTAGGGGGGAAAGAATGATATATTTATCTAGTTTTTATTTATTTTCTAATTTCTTTGTAGATGCTGCAGCAATGTCCATCCCAAGAGGTCCTCCACTCACCATCACACTGATGAAGGACGGTGCTGGTCTGGGTTTCTCATTAGAGGGCGGTAAAGATTCTCCTCTGGGTGACCGGCCCCTGACTGTTAAAAAGATATTTAGTGGTAAGTTGAAAACATTTCTTAGTTGAGCTTGTTCAGTAGAAGATATTAATGAATCTGTACCTGGTACATGATTATATACTATACTGTACTAGCAAAATCATCTGCTCCTGTTGGGTGAAGTATACAGCTGCTCCTCAACTTACGACGGGGTTAAAGACCCAAATAGATCGTAAGTCGAAAATGCTTAAATAATACATAGAAAATCTAAAATGGGGGTCTCTTTTTCTTCTCAGCACCACAAAACTCTCACTTTTAAGCTTGCCAGCGAGTTTAAAGTGAATTACAAACAAAAATTTTGTCAGTACTCAGCGCAATCACTCACGTTGGGACTCGAAAATACGTAATTTGACAAAATTTGCGTACGACTGAGGCGGTCATATGTCCGGGTGATCGTAGGTCGAGGAGCAGCTCTATACAGTACAGTACAGTACTGTATAATCTTGACTGTCAAATTTTGTCCTCCTTGACACAGGTAACCATCTCAACCTAACCTAACCCAACCTAATCTAACCCAATCTAGCTTTGACTGTCACATTTTTTTAATGAGTCATTCCAAGCTTGTATTAGATCTGTAAATAAGCTTTAGAGAAATATCTATTTTTTTTAATGGATGGCTGCATGGGAAAGGTCCTGTATGGTACATATTAGTGTTATTCAATGTCTGTTAGTGACTAAAATGCAAACAAGCATAAATGGACATGCAGATTTGAAATAGTATGGTACTGTACAATCATCCAATGAAGTGATGTTAGAGTTTTTGGTATGATTCGTTCAAACAGTAATATCTAGCAACTTGGCGGGAGCTAAGTGAGTGACTGACCAGTGGGCTGGTAAGATAGTATAGTAATGAACTCCTGAGCAAAATTTCTCGCTACCTAACTTTTTTCTGGCAGTCCCTTGTATTTTTGCAGGTAAAAGGCTTCAATATGGGTAGCAAAAGTAAGAGATCTATATCCCAATCCCATGCTTGAAAGATGAGGGGGGGGGGGGGCAGCACAAGCTGATACCACTTAAGTTGGTGCCACACGCACTTTTACCGGCATTTTCTTGCATCAATTTTCTAAAACTTGTCTTCTGAGCTTTGCCTTGTCACACACATAGAGAAGTACTGTAGTGCTCCAGTCTTTCTGTGTTCATCAATTGTAAACAAAGAAGATGGCATTGTATGCCTTCCTCTTCATTCTTTTTACTGTGTACTGTATCTATCATTCCTTGGGTCCCACAAGCATTGATGAGATCTAATATTGTCTTCTGTATTCTTCAGACAGGCGCGTCCACACAGGAATAGGTAGAGAGGCCGTGAAGAAGTTGAACACATGGCTCAATGTTATTACACTTATCAGATGTATTTACGAATATTTATTTTATATAAATATCCTCATTGTTGCATATAGGTCTTGACTTTACCACAGGAATTGGCGCAAGCTAGTCTGGGGGAAATGATATGCTTCGTCTGAGTGAGACGGATTAGAAAAATTTACAGTTCGTGGATAAAACAACAGAAATTGGGAAGTTAACGGGAAAAGTGTTAGTGTTACTGTACTTTTAGTGGAGATGTTCTGCATTTGGCTTATTTCCTTTATTTAGAAGTTGTTTTATTTTTAGAACAATATGAAAGGAGTTTGTTACTCTTAAAATAATTATAAGTTGAAAAAGGTTTCATAGACTAGCAATTTAACCAAGTTTCATTTTTTTTCATCCATTATAAATGACTGTTGACCGGGAACCTTTAATGTATTATGTTTTATATTTTATTCTTGGGTGCTAAATAATACAATGTTGTACCTTCAGAGTATAAATGACAATTAATTGTTTTATAATTAATAGGGGAAAAGACATCAGTAAACGTTTATTTAAGCATAGTATATGGGTACACCACCGATTTTCCGACACCCTTGGTTCCAAAGCTTTGCCGGATTATCCGTTTTGCCGGACCAACCGAGGTCAGGTAATAATAATTCAACAATACATCTCCTGTGTCTCTAAAGCACCATCGACTGCTAGAAACTTAAATTAAACTATGTGATGTTTATACTCAAATTAATCACTATATTACAGGGATTACAACAATGTAATTTATATTCTGCTAAGTCTAGTCAGCTACATTTTATAAGATAAAAACTCTAAGCCTAAAACTACCTTCACCCAGGCTGGGAGGGAGGGAGGGAGGGAAGGAAGGAAGGAAGGAAGGAAGGAAGGAAGGAAGTAGGTAAGTTAAGTGCCCCCTCATAATTTTGTCCGGACTAAAGGAGGTGCTGAACCACCAGTTCCCGGATAATCGGTGGTGTACATTAGTTTATCTAAAGCTCAAATTTTTTTTGGTGAATGTTTCTCACTTTACGTCATAGTTCATCGAGGCGGTGAATATGGAAAATATTTGTTTACATATTCATTAAAGACATGGCATAAATGTGGTAAGTATGACTAGTGTTTCAATTAATATTTTTTATTCAATACACCCTTCATTCATTTCACTTTAACTAATGTACTGTACATTATAAGTTTGTATATTTGAATTTTTATTAATTAGGAATTTTTGTTCACAGGTGGTGCAGCCGACAAAGGTGGTGTACTGAAGGTTGGAGATGAGCTAGTGAGTGTGAACACTGTGGACGTAACTGGTATGGCCCGCATTGAGGCTTGGAACTTTTTAAAGAAGCTCCCGGATGGTACTGTATCTCTTGTATTGAGGCAAAAGCTAGATGATCCAGCAGCAAAGAGTGAAGAATGAACATAAGAAATAACTAGGTGACTTTCATTGACAATTTACATATGCTGGTGAATCAATTTTGGAGTTGAAAGACAAGATTGATATTATATATTTGCAACAGTGATTACAGGTAGTCTTGGTTGCTCATGAAGGCATTTCAGTAGGAAGAATGAAAGTTCCTCACTATGAACCTTCTGTATACTTCACCTACCTGTGTGTAACTGAGTAACAACTTATATTTTCTTGAACAATTTATATTTTAGTGCAAGCAAATGGTGATTGCCTGATATTGACTATGGCCAACCAACATGTAAATTTTCTCTCTTGTATATTTGGAGTTTTATTAGAAGTTGTGGAAATGATCCCGCACAGGAATATTTGAGAAAGAATGCGCCTTTTCTGCCTTTTAATAGTATAACAAAAGGCAAAATTTGATTGATTGACATATGGATAAAAATGTCATTGTTTTGGAGGATTTACACATGTCAGGCCATGTACTTGCAGTATGTCATGGTAGAGGAGTCCTGGGTTGTCTTGTTGGTACGTTAACTCCTCAGTGAAGTATATTAGGTATGAATTATGTATAATGTTTGTCTGATTTTAGGATAACACTCAAAATGTGTTCCTGTGAGGTGACAGATGTGCATTACTATCATTATAATGAAAAAAAATAATGGGTACTGTGTGTAACATTGCAGATTAAGAAATTAATTATGCTTTATGTTGCTATGAACATAGAACGTCAACAGATTTTGTAGTCTTAGCGGAGCTCCAAGTAGATTAATGGCCATGGTCTATTTGTAGAAACTTGTATGATTATGAGTTTTGTTGAGAGATGTGTAATATTGTATACACTCTAGTAATAGATGTGTACATAGCCAAAAAAATAACAATTACCCACACTGGGTATGCGTATTTTGAATTATGGTTGCCAAAAGTCATAAGAATTTAGTTCCCTTAATAAATCTGTGTATGTATTCCTTTAGCCATTTGAACCATTATGTTGTTAATGGCACCAGAATTGTAATTATTGTCTTTCAGTGATAAGCATAAAAATTTCCTACTTGGAACTAGATTACTGTAAAACTAATAATATTTTACATGATCAACATTTGATAATACTGTAAGTAACTTTTGGCTTGAATAATGTGCAGAACTACACTAATATGGAATGTGTATGACTGTACAGTATTTAAAGGTAAATTTTTTAATGATTGATAACTTAGTTACCATTATATTGCTTCAACATATATATTTATAATAAAATAAGATTCTCGAGTGATTATGTTACATTTAAAGTGAAAATTGTGCTGTTTGCTGTCAAGTTTGTCTTGTCATTGCTATGGAAAACTGAACTGGTGGAGGCTTGTAGGCAACAATGGCCTTAGTTGGGAGAGTGGTGCTAGGGGCTGTGGCGGGGTGATGGTGCAGCCTTTTCTGGGACTCTCAAAACCCACAAGTTGTGCTTCTCACCTTCAGTAGTGAGTTGTGATGACGGTGTTTATGAGTGGGCCCCTTGGAGCTGGTGCCTGCTGTGTCTGCCAACCCTCAACTGTGATAGGTGCATTTGTTAGTGCAGATGGATTAATCTAATCTTTACTCGTATGTAAGATGAAGGATTACACTGGAATTTTTTTTTACAGACAGATCCTATGTCCTACATGGAACAGTTCATGCCCTTTTCATCTGCATCTGTGAATGTCGCCATATTCTTATTGACTGCTTAGTGTATTCTTCACCTTCTTAATCTTCTGAACCATAACTAAACAATTCTCGCTGAACTGTTTGTATATTAGATCAGCTCACAGAGTACTGTAGTTGTATATGTTTGGCTTCATATGTGTTGATGTTTTCATTCAAAATTATAACACCTTGAAGTCAGGGAACGTACTTTCTCCTTGCGGCTTTTGTATACAATAGTACTGTACTAAGCATTTTTTAATATCTTTTCACTTTGCACGCAGCATTGATATTTAAAATCTGTAGTTACTCTTATTATTAAACACTAAAAGTAGCCAGAACTTTGATGAATGTGTAATTTTTTGTTTTCCACAAGGTATGATCCTTCACGTGTTTTTATGTCATCTTGTATACAGTACTAGTAAGCGTTTCAGCTGCTGCAAAGATGCATTGCATGAATCGATGCATTTCAGCAGGTTCTCTGTACCATATTGTAAATATTGTTTTTATGAATGTGTCATGTATTACATATTATTATAAATTGCCTTGTATGCGAGATTTCCATATATAATTTTTTTAAGGAAACTTGATAACTTGTTGTGCTTAGCAAACATGTTGTGTATACCATTATATTTATGTGGTTGCTATTTCTGCATTGCCCTTATGGACGTGGGTAGATTAGTAAATCATACAGTGCAGTGCCAGACAATCTATTAAATCATTACAAATGGTGTTCATGCTTTGTTCTGGGGTATTGCTTTAATTTGGTATACTTTTTGTATCCATTGTTATTGTGCTTTTTGTAAAGATAAAGTATTAGAAGCTGCATTATCATGTACATAACATCATGGTAGGTAATGAGCGTATGTTATTACTTAGAGGCTCAGCTTTGTAAGGGAGAGCGGAACAAATAAAGTATGATCATTAATGGCATCTTATTACCATAGTGTACTGTACTACTAAAATGCCCCCCCACAGATCACTTACGGCCACAACGTAACTGAGTTTTAAATATAATAAATATCTTTAATTATTTCAAAGGTAATTAATTAACACTAATTACTTGATTTTTTAAATTGTGAACCCACAAACCCGCTAACACACCACACACCCCTCTAACACCCCACACACTCCCCTAACGTTTTCTAACACCCCACACACCCCAATGACATCCTTCTAACACCCCAACTTATGTTTTCCTGTTGGATGTTTAGTTTCCTTTACATTGTTCACGGTGCTATGATACTGGAAATGCGGTGGGGCAGTATATTTATTTAACGTTATATCTCCCATTGTTCTAAATAATGCAAAAACAACTGCCCCCAGAGTCCCTACAAGGACAGTGCCCTCTGGGGCCATCCCATTTGCCCTACAAGGTGCGGTGCCCCCAGGGGCCCTCCCAATAGTGTCGCCACCCCCAAGGGCCTGCCAGGGGCGGTGGTGCTCCCTGGGACCCTCTCTGGAGCGATGGTGCCAACAGGAGCCCTCAAAGGGATAGCAGCGCCATCAGGGGCCCTGCCAGAGGTAGTGGCATTCCCAGGGGCCCTCCTAGGGACAGCGATGCCCACAAGGGACCTGCCAGGGGCGGCACGGCCCCCGTGGGCCTTTCCAAATGCTGTGGCGCCCCCAGAAACCCTGCCAGGGGCGGTGGCGCCAACAGGGTCCATGGCAGAGTCGCTGGCGCCCCCAGAGGCCCTTTCAGGTGTGTTGGCGCCAATAGGAGTTCTGCCAAGGTCAGTCGTGCCACGAGGGGCCTGTCAGGTGCAGTGGCGACCCCAGGGCCCTTACAAGAGGCACCCCCTCTCAGGAGCCCTATACAGTAGCTTGCTTGGTCGAGGTGTCGTGCATATTGTATATGTCCAGCAATCCCTTACTTAACCGTGATTGGTGGACTAAAATGTTAATCCACCAAATTACAGCCAATAGGAAAACAGAGAAGTCAGTCAGCACAACACCCCAACTTATGTTTTCCTGTTGGATATTTAGTTTCCTTTACATTGTTCACGGTGCTATGATACTGGAAATGCGGTGGGGCAGTATATTTCTTAACATTATATCTCTCCCATTATTCTAAATAGTGCAAAAACAACTTCCCCCAGAGTCCCTACAATGACAGTGCCCTCTGGGGCCATCCCATTTGCCCTACAAGGTGCAGCACCCCCAGGGGCCCTTCCAGTAGTGTCGCCAGCCCCAAGGACCTGCCAGGGGATGTGGTGGTCCCATGGACTCTCTCTCAGCGGTGGTGCCAACAGGAGCCCTCAAAAGGATAGCGGTACCACCAGGGGCCCTGCCAGAGGTAGTGGCGTTCCCAGGGGCCCTCCCAGGAACAGCGATGCCCGCAAGGGACCTGCCAGGGGCGGCGGGACCCCCATGGGCTTTGCCAAATGCGGTGGCGCCCCCACGACCCTGCCAGGGGCGGTGGCACCAACAGGGGCCATGGCAGAGGAGCTGGCGCCCCCAGAGGCCCTCTCAGGCGCGTTGGCGCCAGTAGCAGCTCTGCCAGGGACAGCCGCACCTCGCAGGGGCCTGTCAAGTGCAGTGGCACCCCCAGGGGCCATCCCAGGGGCGGCAACGCCCCTGGGGTCCTTACCAGAGGCGCCCCCTCTCAGGAGCCCTATAGCCTGCATGGTCGAGGTGTCGTACATATTGTATATGTCCAGCAATCCCTTACTTAATCTGTGATTGGTGGACTCAAATAACAGCCAATAGGAGAACAGAGAAGTCAGTCAGCACAACACCCCAACTTATGTTTTCCTGTTGGATATTTAGTTTCCTTTACATTGTTCACGGTGCTATGATACTGGAAATGCGATGGGGCAGTAGTAGTATATCATGAGTTTTGAGTGGCTGGTCACCACAAGGAAGCACTGAATCTGTATCGAGAGTTCTGAGTGGCTGGGCATCACAAACGAAGCGCTGAATCAGGAGTCGAGCTTGGAGCCACATTTCTCTGAACCATCTGTGACTTTTGTTGATCACCAGCTGAATAAAAAACGTTTCCTATTATTTCCTGCAGAAGCAACTCAGTTTTTCTGTTAGTGAGCATTTACATGTAATATCCGGTCCTTATCATTACAAGAGCGTCGGTTGGATAGAAGTTTCGATCGGGTGGTTCAGTGTCTGGGAGTCGAGTTCTCAGTTGTCACTTTGGAAGGTATCAGTACTTTCTTATGGTGTCAAATTAAGCAAAACAAATATGGCCACGCCAGCCATCCGATTAAATAAGTGTTATTACTAAGGTTCGCAAGTGGCGCTTTATATCATGTGCTTCAACACCACAAGAGCGTATGTTCGTACTGGAGATGGTTCAGTGTGTGGTGGAGATGTGGATGAACTTTAGACCAGGGACAGCCAGACGTGGAGGGAGGGAGGCGGCCAGTAGTGAGACGGTCGAGGCGATTAGTGGACGTGTGACGGAAGTTAACGTTTACAAAATGCTCCTAAATTAATGCATCCGGTTGTCAAGGATTATAAAATACAGACGCCATCATGTGTGTGTTGGTGTTGAAAAATATAAGGTATGTCGCTGTGTATATTTCCCTTACAACTTATTTCCCTCTCCAATCTACGTCAATTCGATAGCCCATTAATTGTATAGAAATGTTGATGACTGGGACTTAATTATGCTGAATGATCTTGACAGCTTCACTGGGGTAGAAATCCATTTCAACGTGATTTGGTTGTAGGAGTTTAAGGTTAGGTACCAGAACAAGGCGACCACCCACACTGATTAACCCGACCTTCTCCCCTAGACCATTATCCGGTTTAGCATTTATACGGAGTCCTTTAACACGGCTTTAGAGGATTATGGACATTAGATTAACACCTAATCGTGTCCATGATCAAACCTTATAAGTGGTTGTTCCCAGTCGGCGGAATAGAGATGTCTCAACTGTGTACATTATGCCTTCAGTCTTCATTGGTGTATTCATAAGTGTTCTAAGTGGTCTATGATTGTCGGGAACAAAATGTAAACAGCACTTTTAGGCTAAAACGTATGTAACAATATAAGCAACTAACCACTCAGCGCAGCCAAACTCAGCTCGACATTAGCCATCACGTGAAGATTAGGCACCCAATCAGATTTTACTTGTTATACACAGAAGTGCCACTTTTGGTGGGGGGGGGGGGGGGGGGGTGTTTGGGTAGTTAATCTTCAGGTGATATAAGATGGGCTGCTGCCATATCTTCGTGATTTCATAATTTTATCTTGTTTAAACCAAACACGATTTCTATGAGCGTTTTAAATCCCAGTGCAAGAGGCGGTGTTACCTTGTTCACCTGACAGTCAAATATTGTAGCCAGGAACAATCAGATCCATCTTGAGTACATCAGTTGGTCACTGTGGAGGAATGGTGGTGGTGGGGAAGTGGTGGTAGTGGGGAAGTGTCTGTGGTGGTGGCAGGTAACTCACTTGCCAACCTTTAATCACCAGTGTAAAGGTGATATTTTCGACAAGTAGAATAATATACTTTTGTGCTATAAATTATTACATAGTCAAGTGAAGTATAATGGTCAAATAAATAGTTTACTTTCCATTATCACCGTATTTACTGTGTTGGGAAAAAAAATATTTGTGACCTTCGCAAGATATTCACTGATATTTAGGGAAATGAAGAAGAGAGATTAAAGAATATCATTATCAGAAAAGAGGATGTTCTTAAGAAGATGAATAAATTAAGGAAGCCAAAATCCCCAGGGCCGGATGAAATTTTTCCTCGAGTTTTGAAAGAGTGTAAGGAACAGATTAGCGGACCCCTCGTAAATTTATTTACAAAGTCATTAGACACTGGAGTTGTGCCAGACTTGTGGAAACAGGCAAATGTAGTACCTATATTCAAAAAGGGAGACAGAGCATCAGCGTCAAATTACCGGCCGATCAGTTTGACGTCAGTAGTGGGGAAATTTCTTGAATCAATTATAGCAAATAACATCCGATCGCATTTACAGAAAACCAAATTAATCTACGATTCTCAACAAGGGTTTACAAAGGGAAAATCTTGTTTAAAAATCTGCTGACGTTTTTTGGGGGAAAGTTTTCGAAGTAGTAGATAATGACGAAAATTACGATGTTATTTACTTAGACTTTAGCAAAGCGTTTGACAGAGTACCGCATCAGAGGCTTCTGAGAAAAGTTAAGGCTCATGGTATCGAGGGGAAGTTTTAAATTGGATAAAATCATGGCTCACCGATAGAACACAGAGGGTCAGCGTAGATGGTGTTAAATCTGAGTAGGGCTGTGTAACTAGTGGGGTTCCCCAGGGGTCAGTACTGGGCCCACTCTTGTTCATAATCTACATAAACGGTCTAGATACTGGGATCAGCAGTGACATAAGCAAGTTTGCGGATGACACCAAAATAGGGCGGCAGATTAATTCGGGGAAGGATGCAAATGCCCTACAGGAAGATTTAAATAAACTGCAGGAGTGGTCCGTAAAATGGCAAATGAAATTCAACACCAGCAAGTGCAGCTTACTTAATATTGGCAGAACAAATCCTGTCAATATATACAGCCTTAACATCATCAACCTAGAGAAGTCGACTTGCGAAAGAGACCTAGGGGTACTTGTAAGCACGGACCTACGGCCTAGAAGACAGCGCGTTAATGTTCGAAATAAGGCAAACGGAGTATTAAGTTTTATATCTAGAAGTGTAAGTAATAAGAGTGCAGAGGTCTTATTGCAAGTATATCTTGCGCTAGCCAGGCCGCACCTCCATTATGAGGTTCAGTTCTGGTGCCCTTATTATAGAATGGATATCAATTCACTAAAGAGTAGGTCCATCGATAAATGACGAAAATGATTCATGGACTTAGAAACCTTTCATACCAGGATAAACTAACTTGCATTCCCTAGAAAGACGAAGAGTGTGGGGAGATAAGATAGAAGTATTTAAGTGGGTTAAAGGACTCAATAAAGGAGATATAGATAAAGTTCTTACAGCATCCGAGCAAGATAGGACTTGTAGCAACGGATTTAAGTTGGATAAGTTAAGGTTTAGGAAGGAGATAGGAAGGAACTGGTTCACAAATAGGGTGGTGGACGAGTCGAACAAGCTTAGCAACTTTGTAGTACGTGCTGGAGCGCTGGAAAGTTTTAAAAGGAGTCTAGATAGATTCATGGATGATAGAGAGTGGTAGTAACTCCCGACAGGAGCTGCCATGCACAGGCCAACCTGCCTATTGCAGACTTCTTATGTTCTTATCACTTTGTAATACCTGTTGTGTATCACATTAATTGTTTTAAATAAGTTCTGGAACTCTTAAGTGACAGGGCTGAGGTAAACACTTCTTTTGGTTTTTCTTTATTGTTGAAGTAATTATATACACAGTACTTAGTTTGGGAGAAAATGTATTGTGAATTATCTCCAGGGAAGTGTTTTGAGTACACTTATATAATGAACACTTAAGTTACATGTTCACCCCTTAACTAGTGGTAAGACTCTGGCCCCTCTCCTCCGAGCGTGTGAGCGGAGAAGCGGGCGTCAAGCTGTGTTTTGATTTGTCAGGTGACTTCTCGACTTCTGAGAGAGTTTGAGCTGCGTATAACGTGAACAACTACCAAGTCATTATTTAATAACTTAGTGAATAATTCGGTGTTATTCATTTGGGTGACTAATTTATTTAATGCAAAAGGTGCTGTTACAACTTTCTCATCACCACCGCCACAATCATTTCACCACCACAATCACTTAACCACAATCACTCTACCACTATCAATTCACCACTATATCTTCACCACAACTGCTTCACCACCTCCACCAGAATCACTTCACCATCACCAGAATCACTTCACCAGAATCACTTCACCACAAACACTTCACCACAACCACTTCACCACCACAAGAAGATAAGAACATAAGGAGTCTGCAATAGGCCGGTTGACCTGTGCATGGCAGCTCCTGTTGAGAGTTACTACCACTCTCTATCATCCATGAATCGATCTAGCCTTCTTTTAAAACTTTCCAGCACTTACTACAAAGTTGCTAAGCTTGTTCCACTCGTCCACCACCCTGTTTGTGAATCAGTTCCTTCCTATCTCCCTCCTAAACCTAAACTTATCCAATTTAAATCCGGTGCTACGAGTCCTATCCTGCTCGGATATTATAAGAACTTTATCTATATCTCCTCTATTGATTCCTTTCACCCACTTAAATACTTAAGTACTTCACCACAATCATTTCACCATAATCATTTTGCCACAATCACTTCACCATCACCAAAAGCACTTCGCCACAATCGCTTCACCACCGTCACCACAATCTTCATCATCACCAAAATCACTACACTATCACCACAATCACAGTCACTTCCTTTGTGTCTTATAAAAACTAACCCACATTATAGAAATATTGCCCAGGCGTTTAGTATCTTAACCGCGGCTCATAGGCCAGTTACCGTGGGTGATGTAATTATATAAACATAATGTTTGTAGCCCACATTAATATAAGTATTACGGTCTGTCTGACGGGCTAATACATTATTATAATGTACCATCCATATCTTTATTTATAATTTTTTTTAAGTTGTTGTTCAGGTTTTAATCACCAGTAATTAGATATTTATAATAACGTAGATATGAAGTTAAATATTGAAAAATACGAGGGTGGAAATCATATTTACTTTTAATAGTTACCAACACAGGTCATACAGAATATTAATAGCCTGTCAAATGGCCTCCCTTTTATATAGCCCCCTGGAGCCTTCTTGGAACTGAGACACAAGGTTATATAGGTAGTTGGTTCCTCACAAACTGCTCACACTCGTCCTGGGTGTGTAGGAGGAGCCGGGACCAGTGTTTAACTTGTCTTCAGGTTCCCACGTGTTCACTATCTGGGTCCAAATGGTCTCTATAGGGTTGAGGTCTGGGTAGCACTCACTAACAGTCATAGTAATCGCTTAACACAAGCAATGGCCCTATACAATATTATATTTGTGATATTAAATGTTTCAATAAAAATACAACATCATTATTCAATTGGGTAAAGGAAAAGTTGTATTCTTTAACTGAAAGAAACTTCTTGAATATGGACCTGGAGATTTAGATGGCCAGTCCAAAAGGTCAATTTCATTCGACCTTTCCTCTGACCAGCGCTTCATCTCTCGTGCCGTGTGAACAGGGCAGTTATCAAAGAAGTGATCAATGTTCATCAAACATAATTTGTTAACACTTATTTCATGAAATGGCGCCTTCATATAGATGAAAATGCGCGACTTAGAAAAAATAAAATAGGCGAGTGTGGAGGCACGGATGGTGGGCAGCTCGAGGCAAACGTCAGAGATGATGATGGGTAATGTAAACTGTTGTACACTGAAGAGGAAAAATAAGAGATAAATGTATTATATACTTATGGAAAAAAGAACAAAATAATAATATTGAGGGACAGGTGTTTGTTGACCAAGTAACCCAAATTAAGGAGCACATTTCAGTATTAATAGTATGGATAGATCTACGTAGTATTAGTTAAGGGCTGCAAATTGGTGCCATCTTTTACTGTAATAATACAAGACTAATACCATATGTTGGAGTTTGATAAACTTTATATAGGAGCAAATTTTCTAGACGATTACAAATTCTAAATTGCAATTTAATTTTTTTGTTTTTTTATTATTTATTGGGCACTCCCCTACAGCCTTGTACAAGGTGAAGCGCAGAAGCGTTTACAGTGCTAAGTTCATGCTTGCCTTTATGTCTCATGAGTTAAGGGCGTAGAAGCCTGAAGAGTCAAGGGCGTAGAAGCCTGAAGAGTCAGTGGTTTATGTCATCAAGTTATTGGAAGCTCCAACAACTTGTCCCTGAATACGAATTCGCAACTTTCGATTTACACCAGGTACCTACTTTACTGCTAGGTGAACAGGTACTAATGGGGGCTAGGAAGTACGTCCAAATAACTTCCACCGGCCCGGGAATCGAACCCGTGACATCTCGCTTGCGAAGGCAAGAGCGGTACCACTCTACCACCAGCACCCCCATGCAATTTAAAATATGTATGCCCTTTTTGACCCGATCTAATGTTGACACTGGTGTATATACTATTCAACACAGTATGGTGGCTCACTGGCAGGGTACCTGTTGTGGATGATGGAGGCCTCGGGTTCGACTGCCAGATGGATTGAAGTCGTGTTGAACTGGACGAGGCAGAGACAGGATTTTGAATGGTTCGTAAGTAAAATATATGTTTTACCAGTGATGTTGGGGCTGGTGAAATGGAATTACTCTACTATAGAGAAAGAAGCTGTGGCTCTGCTTATGGCACTGGAAAAAATTAACATATATCTTGGCAACACCTACCAGGGAATTGTAGTTTACGGTGACCATAATTTATTACAGTTCAGAAGTCGAATGAAAAACAAGAATCAGAGACTTAATAGATGGTGATTAACTCTACAGGGAAGCACTTGGTATGTTGTGTAGGAGTGACGGAAGGACTTGTAGTATTGTGTAGGAGTGGAGGAAGGACTTGTTTGTGGTCTCTTAACTTTATAATGCTAAGTTATGCATTTCATTATTCATCTTCAACATGAGACCTATATTTTGAGTTAATCTGAGGGTTATTATTGAGAATCTGGTGGAGATAATATAAGAGTCATTACAGTGTTTCCCCTATTTGTTGTTGTGACCACTCGTGTGACTTGTGACTTGACTAGTGGTAAATTCTTGATAAAGAGGAGTGCTGGCATAACAGTATGAAGAAAGAGTGATTTTAATTCTTGTCGCCCTGCAATATAGACAAAAAAAATATTTTTGGTTAATAAAATTTTAATTTCACAGGTATTAACAGAAAATACTACTCCAGGGAGGATGAGGACCATAACTTGGTGTACAGATGACGAGGCAACATCAAGATGGACAAGAGAAACGATCAAGAGTACAGTAAAGGATGAACATTCTCTAAATAACTTCGTCTACCAAACATGAGAGGAAGTTGTATTGTATATATGTAAGTGTTGGTTAAATACGTCCACATGAATACTAAAACAGATTATAACAGTGTGTTAAAATCTTATCTTCTGACTACTGTAGATTTACTGTGGCACTGTAGGAGTGAGGAAAGAACAAGCAATATTATGTAAGAGTGAGGGAAGGACATGCGGTGATGTGGAGGAGTGAGGAAAGGTTATGCGGGTTTGTGTAGGACTGAGGGAAGGGCATGAAGTGTTGTGTAGGAGTGAGGGAAGGACATGCGGTGATGTGGAGGAGTGAGGGAAAGACATGAAATGTTGTGTAGGAGTGAAGAAAGGACATGAAGTGATGTGTAGGAATGAAGGAAGGACTTGCAGGGTTGTGTAGACGAGGGAAGGACTTCTAGTATTGTGTAGGATTGAGGGATGGACTTGCAGTGTTGTGTAGAAGTGAGGGAAGGACTTCTAGTATTATGTAGGAATGAGGGAAGGACTTGCAGTGTTGTGTAGAAATGTAGGAGTGAGGGAAGGACATGTAGTGTTGTGTAGGAGTGAGGGAAGGACTTGGTATGTTGTGTGGGAGTGAGAGAAGGACTTGTAGTATTATGTAGGTGTTAGGGATGGACTTATAGTATTGTCTAGGAGTGAGGGATGGACTTGGTATGTTGTGTAGGAGTGAGAGAATTTTGTAGTAAATGCTCTATCTCATTCACCAGACTCAAAATAAACACAAGTGTTTTATTCTTGGGGGAGGGAGTTTTATAAGGTACTGAATATATTTGATTGAGAGGTAATTACACTGCTTCTTCAGTAGGTAGGACTATATTTTATATATGTTCCTGTATGTAAACATTGTCTGGTATGTTATATATATTAATTTATAATAAGTATGTAATAAGTAAACCAGCTTAACGTTGTGCATGTGTTAGGTAAAATAGTATGGTAATTGGCGGCATGGGATCCACATTGTGTGGGTCACGGCAGGTGCAG
This sequence comes from Homarus gammarus, assembly GCA_958450375.1. NCBI lineage: Eukaryota > Metazoa > Arthropoda > Malacostraca > Decapoda > Nephropidae > Homarus > Homarus gammarus. Next base: position 2,014,799 of record CAUDMG010001490.1, read on the forward strand.
GGAGGTAGACGAGCCTGGCTGGTGATAGTGTGTGGTGCAAGTGTGGTACAATTGGTCTGGACTCAGGATATATTTATATAGAGATAAGTGGTGTATACTTTTGTACTTTTCTAGTGTATGGTGAGGCTGAGGTTCGGGTTTGGGTTAATTTAGGCTGTGGTCATCTGTACTGTACTTAAATTGTTCCTTTAATTGACCTTTGTTTGTGGTCTCTTAACTTTATAATGCTAAGTTATGCATTTCATTATTCATCTTCAACATGATACCTATATTTTGAGTTAATCTGAGGGTTATTATTGAGAATCTGGTGGAGATAATATAAGAGTCATTACAGTGTTTACCCTACTTGTTGTTGTGACCACTCGTGTGACTTGTGACTTGACTAGTGGTAAATTCTTGATAAAGAGGAGTGCTGGCATAACAGTATGAAGAAAGAGTGATTTTAATTCTTCTCGCCCTGCAATATAGACAAAAAAAATATTTTTGGTAAATAAAATTTTAATTTCACAGGTATTAACAGAAAATACTACTCCAGGGAGGATGAGGACCATAACTTGGTGTACAGACGACGAGGCAACATCAAGATGGACAAGAGAAACGATCAAGAGTACAGCAAAGGATGAACATTCTCTAAATCACTCAGTCTTCCAAACATGAGAGGAAGTTGTATTGTATATATGTAAGTGTTGGTTAAATACGTCCACATAAATACTAAAACAGATTATAACAGTGTGTTGAAATCTTATCTTCTGACTACTGTAGAGATACTGTAGCACTGTAGGAGTGAGGAAAGAACAAGCAATATTTTGTAAGAGTGAGGGAAGGACATGCGGTGATGTGGAGGAGTGAGGAAAGGTTATGCGGTGTTGTGTAGGACTGAGGGAAGGGCATGAAGTGTTGTGTAGGAGTGAGGGAAGGACATGCAGGGTTGTGTAGTCGAGGGAAGGACTTCTAGTATTGTGTAGGAGTGAGGGAAGGACTTGCATTGTTGTGTAGGAGTGAAAGGAGGACATGCAGGGTTGTGTAGGAGTTATGGAAGGACTTGCAGGATTGTAGAGGAGTGAAGGAAGGACTTGCAGGGTTGTGTAGGAGTGAGAGAAGGACTTGCAGGGTTGTGTAGGAGTTAAGAAAGGACATGCAGGGTTGTGTAGGAGTTAAAGAAGGACTTGCAGTGTTGTGTAGGAGTTAAGAAAGGACTTACTGTGTTGTGTAGGAGTGAAGGAAGGACTTGCAAGGTTGTGTAGGAGTTAAGGAAGGACTTGCAGGGTTGTGTAGGAGTGAAGGAAAGAATAGCAGGTTTTTGTATCAGTGAAAGAAGGACTTGCAGTACTGTCTAGGAGTGAGGGAAGGACTTGCAGTGTTGTGTAGAAATGAGGGAAGGACTTCTAGTATTGTGTAGAAGTGAGGGAAGGACTTCCAGTGTATAGGAGTGAGGAAAGGACTTGCAGGGTTGTGTAGGAGTGAGGGAAGGACTTGTAGTATTGTGTAGGAGTGAAGGGAGGACTTGTAGTGTGGTGTGTGAGTGAAGGAAGAACTTGTAGTGTTGTGTAGGAGTAAGGGATGGACTTGTAGTGTGGTGTAGGAGTGAGGGAAGGATTTGTAGTGTGGTGTAGGAGTGAGGGAAAGACTTGTAATGTTGTGCAGGAGTGAGGGAAGGACTTGTTGTGTGTGATTGATGGAAGGAATTGTAGTGTTGTGTATTAGTGAGGGAAAGACTTGTAGTGTGGTGTAGGTGTGAGGGAAGGACTTGTAGTGTGGTGTAGGTGTGAGGGAAGGACTTGTGGTGTGGTGTAGGAGTGAGGGAAGGACTTGTAGTGTGGTGTAGGTGTGAGGGAAGGACTTGTGGTGTTGTGTAGGAGTGAGGGAAGGACTTGTAGTGTGGTGTAGGAGTGAGGGAAAGACTTGCAGGGTTGTGTAGGAGTGAAGGAAGGACTTGCAGGGTTGTGAAGTAGTGAGAGAAGGACTTGCAGGGCAGTGTAGGAAAGAGGGAAGAACTTGTAGTCTGGTGTAGGAGTTAGGGAAGGACTTGTAGGGTTGTGTAGGAGTGAGGGAAACACTTGCAGGGTTGTGTAGGAGTTAGAGAAGGACTTGTAGTCTGGTGTAGGAGTGAGAGAAGGACTTGTAGTCTGGTGTAGGAGAGAGGGAAGGACTTGTAGTCTGGTGTAGGAGTGAGAGAAGGAGTTGTAGTGTGGTGTAGGAGTGAGGGAAGGACTTGCAGGGTTCTGTAGGAGTGAGGGAAGGACTTGTAGTGCGGTGTAGAAGTGAGGGAAGGACTTGTAGTGCGGTGTAGAAGTGAGGGAAGGACTTGCAGGGCAATGTAGGAAAGAGGGAAGTACTTGTAGTGTGGTGTAGGAGTGAGGGAAGGACTTGTAGTATTGTGTAGGAGTGAGGGAAGGACTTGTATAGGAGTGACCATATTGACTTGTGGTGTTGCGAGGCTTATAACTTCTAATACACTGTTGTAATCTTTTATGTGGATTTGTAACTAGACAGTCAGGAAGTATTTTGTTGAACTTAATTATTTTGGACTTTAGTTTCATCTTCATTTGGAAAACAAAATATTTTATTCTTCCTGGCAGTGAAATACAAGATGTTAGTTTAAGATTTTAGTGTAAAATTAAGTAATTTTTACAGCTCTACAACTTACTTGTAACCAATGAGCATTTCCTGTGGGCAAACTTTTGAAATTGTAAAAAGAAAAGATAGTATTTGTTGTAAATGTTCTGAGGCAGTATGTCACTCCTAGGGACTATGTGAGGCCCCCAGGGCTTATATGCCACCGCCACGGACTGTTTGGCTATTTAGGGCTGTGTGATGATCATAGGTGGTTGTATAATGGATTTAAGGACTATGTAAGGTTGTCGGGTAGTCTGATCCAACCAGAGGCTGTTTGTTGCTATATTGTGAATATCAACTTGGAGATGTGTGAGGCTCTTAGAGAGCTACTGTACTTGTGACTGAGGGGGTTAATTGATGCTCCTAATGTCTGTGTACAGAAAAAGATGAATATATCCTAAATAAGTCAGTCTACCCGACATGACAGGAAGTTGTATTGTGTATAATATTTACTGTTGGTTCGACAAGTCTTTATGAATGCTAATTATAGATTATAACGGTGTATTGAAAGTTTATCTACTGATTACTGTAGGACTGAGGGAAGGACATGCAGTATTGTGTTTTATTGAAGGAAGGACTTCAGTATTGTGTAGGAATGAGGGAAAGACCTGTAGTGTGGTATAGGACTTAGGGAAGGACATGTAGTGATGTTCGTAAATGAGGGAAAGACTTGCTGACCTCCTAATGAATGAGAGGAGGACTTACTGACCTGCTAATTAGTGAGAGAGAGAGACTTACTGACATACTAATTAGTGAGAGGAGGACTTACTGACCTACTAAGGAGTGAGAGGAGGACTTACTGACCTACTACGGAGTGAGAGGAGGAGTGTGGGAAGGACTCACTGTGATGTGTAGGAGTGAGGGAAGGTCTCGCTGTGATGTGTAGGAGTGAGGGAAGGACTCACTGTGATGTGTATCATTGAGGGAAGGACTTCAGTTTTATGTAGGAATAAGAGAAGGACTTGTAGTGTTGTGTAGGATATAGGGAAGGACATGTAGTGATTTTCGAAAATGAGGGAAGAACTTGCTGACCTCCTAATGGATGAGAGGAGGTCATACTGACTTGCTAATTTGTGAGAGGAGGACTTACTGACCTGCTAATTAGTGAGAGGAGGATTTACTGACCGACTAAGGAGTGAGAGGAGGATTTGCAGTGTTTTATAGGAGTGAGGGAAGGACATGGAATGTTGTGTAGGATAAGGGAAGGACTTGCTGTGTGTGGGAGTGAGGGGAGGATGCAATGTGTTGTGTAGGATTAAGGGATTGGCGAACTGTGTTTTGTAGGAGTGAAGGAAAGACATGCAGCGTTGTGTAGTATGAGGGAAGGACTCACTGTGATGTGTAGCAGTGTGGGAAGGACTCACTGTGAGGTGTAGGAGTGAGGGAAGGACTCGCTGTGATGTGTAGGAGTGTGGGAAAGACTGACTGTGAGGTGTAGGAGTGAGGGAAGGACTCGCTGTGAGGTGTAGGAGTGAAGGAAGGACTCACTGTGAGGTGTAGGAGTGAGGGAAGGACTCATTGTGAGGTGTAGGAGTGAGGGAAGGACTGACTGTGAGGTGTAGGAGTGAGGGAAGGACTCACTGTGAGGTGTAGGAGTGAGGGAAGGACTCATTGTGAGGTGTAGGAGTGAGGGAAGGACTGACTGTGAGGTGTAGGAGTGAGGGAAGGACTGACTGTGAGGTGTAGGAGTGAGGGAAGGACTCATTGTGAGGTGTAAAGTGAAGGGCTTCTGTCTCACCAATGAGGGAGACTACTCGTGATGACGTCATTGCTCTTGTGGTCTGTTCCACCATTGACGTAGACTATTAGTGGTGACGTCACTGCTGTGGTCCTCCAATGGAATGCCTTAAGTGACTTCAGCTCACTTAAACACTTAAAATGGAGAGAACTTGTCAGATAATGTTACAAGCAAGTTGTAATGATTTAATAATAACTGAAAATTACAATAAATTCTAAAACTAGCATCTTTTAATCCAGTGCCAGCAAGAGTAGAATAGTTGTTGAAGTTACGATATTTTGTACAGTAGTTTCATCTTCATTTGTATAACACAATGTCTTATTCTAGCTGGCACAGCACTGAAATAAAAGATGCCAGTTTAAGAATTTGCCTTCATCAGTTTAGTAACTAACTAACTGATAATGAAGGTTAGTTACTACGTGTTCACAACCTACTTTGTAACCAATGAATTTTTCCTCTGGACAAACTTTTGTAATTGTATTTTGTTTTTCAAATGTTACACATATTAAAAATTAATTACAAGGCAGTGTATCTTCAAGGGGATAAGTGATGTTTGTGGCAACTTGGGGCTGTGTGAGGCTCTTAAGAGCTATCTGTGTCTCTGGGGAGGCTGATTGATTCTCCCCTAAGATCTACATGATGCTTCTAGGGGCTTATGAGTAGGTAGTTGTGTACAGCTAGTAAGGGCTATGTGATGACACTAAAGGCTGTGTGTCACTGCTAGGGACAGTGATGCTGCCAAAGGCTGGGTGCCGAGGCTTGTCTGAGCCCCCAACTATAGAGATAGGGGAGACCCGTCGACCAAGGAACAGTGGTAGCCTTGCATGGTCCAGGTTGGGTCGCCTTTATGGGACCCTGTGTACACAGGTTGTAGTACCATAAGGGCAACCTAACCTAGCAGCAACCTGGTGTCAATTATAACAAATATTTGTATAGTAACTTACTGTGTCGTATAAATGAAAAAAAATATACTCTTCTTTGTTTATAATGATCCTAATAAAAGAGCTGAAAACCAAAGGGTTCCAAAGGCAAAAATGATAAGAGCCAATTTTTATACTTTCCGGAAAAGTAGAAAATCTACCTCACCGAAAAGTAGTTACTTACGATCTTTTGGGAATCCGAATTTACGATCTTTTTAACTGTCGTAGGTTCGAAATTAAGAAAAAAAATAACTTACGATGTTCCTAATTCTCAAAAGACCGTAAGTATCTATTTTTCGGGAAAGTAGATTATCGATTTTTGGGCAAATATTACCTAATTTTGCGAAGTAGATTATCATAGAAAACGGGAAATTTGCATCATAGAAAATGGGAAATATCTACTTTCCGGGAAAGTTGGTTATCTACTTTCCCGAAAAGTAGATTTTTTTTCTACTTTTCGGGAAAGTAGATTATCGACTTTTCTGGGGAGTAAAATATCGAATTTTGGGGAAATATTACCAAATTTTGCGAAGTAGATTATCATAGAAAACGGGAAATTTGCATCATAGAAAATGGGAAATATCTACTTTCCGGGAAAGTTGGTTATCTACTTTCCCGAAAAGTAGATTTTTTTTCTACTTTTCGGGAAAGTAGATTATCGACTTTTCTGGGGAGTAAATTATCGAATTTTGGGGAAATATTACCAAATTTTGCGAAGTAGATTATCATAGAAAACGGGAAATTTGCATCATAGAAAATGGGAAATATCTACTTTCCGGGAAAGTTGGTTATCTACTTTCCCGAAAAGTAGATTTTTTTTCTACTTTTCGGGAAAGTAGATTATCGACTTTTCTGGGGAGTAAATTATCGAATTTTGGGGAAATATTACCAAATTTTGCGAAGTAGATTATCATAGAAAACGGGAAATTTGCATCATAGAAAATGGGAAATATCTACTTTCCGGGAAAGTTGGTTATCTACTTTCCCGAAAAGTAGATTTTTTTTCTACTTTTCGGGAAAGTAGATTATCGACTTTTCTGGGGAGTAAATTATCGAATTTTGGGGAAATATTACCAAATTTTGCGAAGTAGATTATCATAGAAAACGGGAAATTTGCATCATAGAAAATGGGAAATATCTACTTTCCGGGAAAGTTGGTTATCTACTTTCCCGAAAAGTAGATTTTTTTTCTACTTTTCGGGAAAGTAGATTATCGACTTTTCTGGGGAGTAAATTATCGAATTTTGGGGAAATATTTCCAAATTTTGCGAAGTAGATTATCATAGAAAACGGGAAATTTGCATCATAGAAAATGGGAAATATCTACTTTCCGGGAAAGTTGGTTATCTACTTTCCCGAAAAGTAGATTTTTTTTCTACTTTTCGGGAAAGTAGATTATCGACTTTTCTGGGGAGTAAATTATCGAATTTTGGGGAAATATTACCAAATTTTGCGAAGTAGATTATCATAGAAAACGGGAAATTTGCATCATAGAAAATGGGAAATATCTACTTTCCGGGAAAGTTGGTTATCTACTTTCCCGAAAAGTAGATTTTTTTCTACTTTTCGGGAAAGTAGATTATCGACTTTTCTGGGGAGTAAATTATCGAATTTTGGGGAAATTTTTTCCAAATTTTGCGAAGTAGATTATCATAGAAAACGGGAAATTTGCATCATAGAAAATGGGAAATATCTACTTTCCGGGAAAGTTGGTTATCTACTTTCCCGAAAAGTAGATTTTTTTTCTACTTTTCGGGAAAGTAGATTATCGACTTTTCTGGGGAGTAAATTATCGAATTTTGGGGAAATATTACCAAATTTTGCGAAGTAGATTATCATAGAAAACGGGAAATTTGCATCATAGAAAATGGGAAATATCTACTTTCCGGGAAAGTTGGTTATCTACTTTCCCGAAAAGTAGATTTTTTTCTACTTTTCGGGAAAGTAGATTATCGACTTTTCTGGGGAGTAAATTATCGAATTTTGGGGAAATATTACCAAATTTTGCGAAGTAGATTATCATAGAAAACGGGAAATTTGCATCATAGAAAATGGGAAATATCTACTTTCCGGGAAAGTTGGTTATCTACTTTCCCGAAAAGTAGATTTTTTTTCTACTTTTCGGGAAAGTAGATTATCGACTTTTCTGGGGAGTAAATTATCGAATTTTGGGGAAATATTACCAAATTTTGCGAAGTAGATTATCATAGAAAACGGGAAATTTGCATCATAGAAAATGGGAAATATCTACTTTCCGGGAAAGTTGGTTATCTACTTTCCCGAAAAGTAGATTTTTTTTCTACTTTTCGGGAAAGTAGATTATCGACTTTTCTGGGGAGTAAATTATCGAATTTTGGGGAAATATTACCAAATTTTGCGAAGTAGATTATCATAGAAAACGGGAAATTTGCATCATAGAAAATGGGAAATATCTACTTTCCGGGAAAGTTGGTTATCTACTTTCCCGAAAAGTAGATTTTTTTTCTACTTTTCGGGAAAGTAGATTATCGACTTTTCTGGGGAGTAAATTATCGAATTTTGGGGAAATATTACCAAATTTTGCGAAGTAGATTATCATAGAAAACGGGAAATTTGCATCATAGAAAATGGGAAATATCTACTTTCCGGGAAAGTTGGTTATCTACTTTCCCGAAAAGTAGATTTTTTTTCTACTTTTCGGGAAAGTAGATTATCGACTTTTCTGGGGAGTAAATTATCGAATTTTGGGGAAATATTACCAAATTTTGCGAAGTAGATTATCATAGAAAACGGGAAATTTGCATCATAGAAAATGGGAAATATCTACTTTCCGGGAAAGTTGGTTATCTACTTTCCCGAAAAGTAGATTTTTTTCTACTTTTCGGGAAAGTAGATTATCGACTTTTCTGGGGAGTAAATTATCGAATTTTGGGGAAATATTTCCAAATTTTGCGAAGTAGATTATCATAGAAAACGGGAAATTTGCATCATAGAAAATGGGAAATATCTACTTTCCGGGAAAGTTGGTTATCTACTTTCCCGAAAAGTAGATTTTTTTTCTACTTTTCGGGAAAGTAGATTATCGACTTTTCTGGGGAGTAAATTATCGAATTTTGGGGAAATATTACCAAATTTTGCGAAGTAGATTATCATAGAAAACGGGAAATTTGCATCATAGAAAATGGGAAATATCTACTTTCCGGGAAAGTTGGTTATCTACTTTCCCGAAAAGTAGATTTTTTTTCTACTTTTCGGGAAAGTAGATTATCGACTTTTCTGGGGAGTAAATTATCGAATTTTGGGGAAATATTACCAAATTTTGCGAAGTAGATTATCATAGAAAACGGGAAATTTGCATCATAGAAAATGGGAAATATCTACTTTCCGGGAAAGTTGGTTATCTACTTTCCCGAAAAGTAGATTTTTTTTCTACTTTTCGGGAAAGTAGATTATCGACTTTTCTGGGGAGTAAATTATCGAATTTTGGGGAAATATTACCAAATTTTGCGAAGTAGATTATCATAGAAAACGGGAAATTTGCATCATAGAAAATGGGAAATATCTACTTTCCGGGAAAGTTGGTTATCTACTTTCCCGAAAAGTAGATTTTTTTTCTACTTTTCGGGAAAGTAGATTATCGACTTTTCTGGGGAGTAAATTATCGAATTTTGGGGAAATATTACCAAATTTTGCGAAGTAGATTATCATAGAAAACGGGAAATTTGCATCATAGAAAATGGGAAATATCTACTTTCCCGAAAAGTAGATTTTTTTTCTACTTTTCGGGAAAGTAGATTATCGACTTTTCTGGGAAGTAGATAATTCCCATTCTCTATGATGCAAATTTCCCGTTTTCTATGATAATCTACTTCGCAAAATTTGGTAATATTTCCCCAAAATTCGATAATTTACTCCCCAGAAAAGTCGATAATCTACTTTCCCGAAAAGTAGAAAAAAAATCTACTTTTCGGGAAAGTAGATAACCAACTTTCCCGGGAAGTAGATATTTCCCATTTTCTATGATGCAAATTTCCCGTTTTCTATGATAATCTACTTCGCAAAATTAGGTAATATTTCCCCAAAATTCGATAATTTACTCCCCAGAAAAGTCGATAATCTACTTTCCCGAAAAGTAGAAAAAAAATCTACTTTTCGGGAAAGTAGATAACCAACTTTCCCGGAAAGTAGATATTTCCCATTTTCTATGATGCAAATTTCCCGTTTTCTATGATAATCTGCTTCGCAAAATTTGGTAATATTTCCCCAAAATTCGATAATTTACTCCCCAGAAAAGTCGATAATCTACTTTCCCGAAAAGTAGAAAAAAATCTACTTTTCGGGAAAGTAGATAACCAACTTTCCCGGAAAGTAGATATTTCCCATTTTCTATGATGCAAATTTCCCGTTTTCTATGATAATCTACTTCGCAAAATTTGGAAATATTTCCCCAAAATTCGATAATTTACTCCCCAGAAAAGTCGATAATCTACTTTCCCGAAAAGTAGAAAAAAAATCTACTTTTCGGGAAAGTAGATAACCAACTTTCCCGGAAAGTAGATATTTCCCATTTTCTATGATGCAAATTTCCCGTTTTCTATGATAATCTACTTCGCAAAATTTGGTAATATTTCCCCAAAATTCGATAATTTACTCCCCAGAAAAGTCGATAATCTACTTTCCCGAAAAGTAGAAAAAAAATCTACTTTTCGGGAAAGTAGATAACCAACTTTCCCGGAAAGTAGATATTTTCCATTTTCTATGATGCAAATTTCCCGTTTTCTATGATAATCTACTTCGCAAAATTTGGTAATATTTCCCCAAAATTCGATAATTTACTCCCCAGAAGAGTCGATAATCTACTTTCCCGAAAAGTAGAAAAAAATCTACTTTTCGGGAAAGTAGATAACCAACTTTCCCGGAAAGTAGATATTTCCCATTTTCTATGATGCAAATTTCCCGTTTTCTATGATAATCTACTTCGCAAAATTTGGAAATATTTCCCCAAAATTCGATAATTTACTCCCCAGAAAAGTCGATAATCTACTTTCCCGAAAAGTAGAAAAAAAATCTACTTTTCGGGAAAGTAGATAACCAACTTTCCCGGAAAGTAGATATTTCCCATTTTCTATGATGCAAATTTCCCGTTTTCTATGATAATCTACTTCGCAAAATTTGGTAATATTTCCCCAAAATTCGATAATTTACTCCCCAGAAAAGTCGATAATCTACTTTCCCGAAAAGTAGAAAAAAAATCTACTTTTCGGGAAAGTAGATAACCAACTTTCCCGGAAAGTAGATATTTTCCATTTTCTATGATGCAAATTTCCCGTTTTCTATGATAATCTACTTCGCAAAATTTGGCAATATTTCCCCAAAATTCGATAATTTACTCCCCAGAAAAGTCGATAATCTACTTTCCCGAAAAGTAGAAAAAAAATCTACTTTTCGGGAAAGTAGATAACCAACTTTCCCGGAAAGTAGATATTTCCCATTTTCTATGATGCAAATTTCCCGTTTTCTATGATAATCTACTTCGCAAAATTTGGAAATATTTCCCCAAAATTCGATAATTTACTCCCCAGAAAAGTCGATAATCTACTTTCCCGAAAAGTAGAAAAAAAATCTACTTTTCGGGAAAGTAGATAACCAACTTTCCCGGAAAGTAGATATTTCCCATTTTCTATGATGCAAATTTCCCGTTTTCTATGATAATCTACTTCGCAAAATTTGGTAATATTTCCCCAAAATTCGATAATTTACTCCCCAGAAAAGTCGATAATCTACTTTCCCGAAAAGTAGAAAAAAAATCTACTTTTCGGGAAAGTAGATAACCAACTTTCCCGGAAAGTAGATATTTCCCATTTTCTATGATGCAAATTTCCCGTTTTCTATGATAATCTACTTCGCAAAATTTGGTAATATTTCCCCAAAATTCGATAATTTACTCCCCAGAAAAGTCGATAATCTACTTTCCCGAAAAGTAGAAAAAAAATCTACTTTTCGGGAAAGTAGATAACCAACTTTCCCGGAAAGTAGATATTTCCCATTTTCTATGATGCAAATTTCCCGTTTTCTATGATAATCTACTTCGCAAAATTTGGTAATATTTCCCCAAAATTCGATAATTTACTCCCCAGAAAAGTCGATAATCTACTTTCCCGAAAAGTAGAAAAAAAATCTACTTTTCGGGAAAGTAGATAACCAACTTTCCCGGAAAGTAGATATTTCCCATTTTCTATGATGCAAATTTCCCGTTTTCTATGATAATCTACTTCGCAAAATTTGGTAATATTTCCCCAAAATTCGATAATTTACTCCCCAGAAAAGTCGATAATCTACTTTCCCGAAAAGTAGAAAAAAAATCTACTTTTCGGGAAAGTAGATAACCAACTTTCCCGGAAAGTAGATATTTCCCATTTTCTATGATGCAAATTTCCCGTTTTCTATGATAATCTACTTCGCAAAATTAGGTAATATTTGCCCAAAAATCGATAATTTACTTCCCAGAAAAGTCGATAATCTACTTTCCCGAAAAGTAGAAAAAAAATCTACTTCTCGGGAAAGTAGATAACCAACTTTCCCGGAAAGTAGATATTTCCCATTTTCTATGATGCAAATTTCCCGTTTTCTATGATAATCTACTTCGCAAAATTTGGTAATATTTGCCCAAAAGTCGATAATCTACTTTCCCGAAAAATAGATACTTACGGTCTTTTGAGAATTAGGAACATCGTAAGTTATTTTTTTTCTAAATTTCGAACCTACGACAGTTAAAAAGATCGTAAATTCGGATTCCCAAAAGATCGTAAGTAACTACTTTTCGGTGAGGTAGATTTTCTACTTTTCCGGAAAGTATAAAAATTGGCTCTTATCATTTTTGCCTTTGGAACCCTTTGGTTTTCAGCTCTTTTATTAGGATTATTATAAACAAAGAAGAGTATTTTTTTTTTCATTTATACGACACAGTAAGTTACTATACAAATATTTGTTATAATTGACACCAGGTTGCTGCTTGGTTAGGTTGCCCTTATGGTACTACAACCTGTGTACACAGGGTCCCATAAAGGCGACCCAACCTGGACCATGCAAGGCTACCACTGTTCCTTGGTCGACGGGTCTCCCCTATCTCTATAGTTGGGGGCTCAGACATGCCTCGGCACCCAGCCCTTGGCAGCATCACTGTCCCTGGCAGTGACACACAGCCTTTAGTGTCATCACATAGCCCTTACTAGCTGTACACAACTACCTACTCATAAGCCCCTAGAAGCATCATGTAGATCTTAGGGGAGAATCAATCAGCCTCCCCAGAGACACAGATAGCTCTTAAGAGCCTCACACAGCCCCAAGTTGCCACAAACATCACTTATCCCCTTGAAGATACACTGCCTTGTAATTAATTTTTAATATGTGTAACATTTGAAAAACAAAATACAATTACAAAAGTTTGTCCAGAGGAAAAATTCATTGGTTACAAAGTAGGTTGTGAACACGTAGTAACTAACCTTCATTATCAGTTAGTTAGTTACTAAACTGATGAAGGCAAATTCTTAAACTGGCATCTTTTATTTCAGTGCTGTGCCAGCTAGAATAAGACATTGTGTTATACAAATGAAGATGAAACTACTGTACAAAATATCGTTACTTCAACAATGTCATAACATTGTTGACTTTTGTACTTCAGTTTTATTTCCACTTGTATAACAAACTTAATTTACTCTTGCTGGCACTGGATTAAAAGATGCTAGTTCAAGAATTTATTGTAATTTTCAGTTATTATTAAATCATTACAACTTGCTTGTAACATTATCTGACAAGTTCTCTCCATTTTAAGTGTTTAAGTGAGCTGAAGTCACCTTAGGCATTCCATTGGTGGACCACAGCAGTGACGTCACCACTAGTAGTCTACGTCAATGGTGGAACAGACCACAAGAGCAATGACGTCATCACCAGAAGTCTGCCTCAATGGTGAGACAGAAGCCCTTCACTTTACACCTCACAGTCAGTCCTTCCCTCACTCTTACAACTCACAGTGAGTCCTTCCCTCAGTCCTGCACCTCAAAGTGAGTCCTTCCCTCACTCCTACACCTTAGTGAGTCCTTCCCTCATACTACATAACATTGTAAGTCCTTCCCTCACTCCTATAAAACACTGCAAATCCTCCTCTCACTCCTTAGTAGGTCAGTAAGTCCTCCTCTCACTCCGTAGTTGGTCAGTAAGTCCTCCTCTCACTAATTAGCAGGTCAGTAAATCCTCCTCTCATTCATTAGGAGGTCAGCAAGTCCTTCCCACATTTGCGAACATCACTACATGTCCTTCCCTAGTACCTGCACAACACTACAAGTCCTTCCCTCATTCCTACACAATACTGTAGTCCTTCCCTCAATACTACACAATACTGCATGTCCTTCCCTCAGTCCTACAGTAATCAGTAGATAAACTGTCAATATAGTAAATATTATACACAATACAACTTCCTGTCATGTCGGGTAGACTGACTTATTTAGGATATATTCATCTTTTTCTGTACACAGACATTAGGAGCATCAATTAACCCCCTCAGTCACAAGTACAGTAGCTCTCTAAGAGCCTCACACATCTCCAAGTTGATATTCACAATATAGCCACAAACAGCCTCTGGTTGGATCAGGCTACCCCTGACAACCTTACATAGTCCTTAAATAAATTGTACAACCACCTATGATCATCACACAGCCCTAAATAGCCAAACAGTCCGTGGCGGCGGCATATAAGCCCCGGGGGCCTCACATAGTCCCTAGGAGTGACATACTGCCTCAGAACATTTACAACAAATACTATCTTTTCTTTTTACAATTTCAAAAGTTTGCCCACAGGAAATGCTCATTGGTTACAAGTAAGTTGTAGAGCTGTAAAAATTACTTAATTTTACAGTAAAATCTTAACCTAACATCTTGTATTTCACTGCCAGGAAAAATAAAATATTTTGTTTTGCAAATGAAGATGAAACTAAAGTCCAAAATATTTAAGTTCAACAAAATACTTCTTGACGGTCTAGTTCCAAATCCACATAAATGATTACAATAGTGTATTAGAAGTCATAAGCTTCGCAACGCCACAAGTCAATATGGTCACTCATATACAAGTCTTTCCCTCACTCCTACACAATACTACAAGTCCTTCCGTCACCCCTACACCACACTACATGTCCTTCCCTCACTCCTACACAATACTACAAGTCCTTCCATCACCCCTACACCACACTACAAGTCCCTCCCTCACTCCTACACAATACTACAAGTCCTTCTCTCACCCCTACACCACACAACAAGTCCTTCCCTCACTCCTACACAATACTACAAGTCCTTCTCTCACCCCTACACCACACTACATGTCCTTCCCTCACTCCTACACAATACTACAAGTCCTTCCATCACCTCTACACCACACTACAAGTCCTTCCCTCACTCCTACACAATACTACAAGTCCTTCTCTCACACCTACACCACACAACAAGTCCTTCCCTCACTCCTACACAATACTACAAGTCCTTCCCTCACTCCTACACTGCACTAGAAGTCCTTCCCTCACTCCTACACAATACTACAAGTCCTTCTCTCACACCTACACCACACAACAAGTCCTTCCCTCACTCCTACACAATACTACAAGTCCTTCCATCACCCCTACACCACACAACAAGTCCTTCCATCACCCCTACACCACACTACAATTCCTTCCCTCACTCCTACACAATACTACAAGTCCTTCTCTCACCCCTACACCACACAACAAGTCCTTCCCTCACTCCTACACAATACTACAAGTCCTTCCCTCACTCCTACACTGCACTAGAAGTCCTTCCCTCACCCCTACACAATACTACAAGTCCTTCCCTCACTCCTACACTGCACTAGAAGTCCTTCCCTCACCCCTACACAATACTACAAGTCCTTCCCTCACTCCTACACTGCACTAGAAGTCCTTCTCTCACCCCTACACCACACAACAAGTCCTTCCCTCACTCCTACACCACACTACAAGTCCTTCCCTCACTGCTACACAATACTACAAGTCCTTCCATCACCCCTACACCACACAACAAGTCCTTCCATCACCCCTACACCACACTACAATTCCTTCCCTCACTCCTACACAATACTACAAGTCCTTCTCTCACCCCTACACCACACAACAAGTCCTTCCCTCACTCCTACACAATACTACAAGTCCTTCCCTCACTCCTACACTGCACTAGAAGTCCTTCCCTCACCCCTACACAATACTACAAGTCCTTCCCTCACTCCTACACTGCACTAGAAGTCCTTCCCTCACCCCTACACAATACTACAAGTCCTTCCCTCACTCCTACACTGCACTAGAAGTCCTTCTCTCACCCCTACACCACACAACAAGTCCTTCCCTCACTCCTACACCACACTACAAGTCCTTCCCTCACTGCTACACAATACTACAAGTCCTTCTCTCACCCCTACACTGCACTACAAGTCCTTCCCTCACCCCTACACAATACTGCAAGTCCTTCCCTCACTTAAACACAACACTACAAGGCCTTCCCTCACACTTACACCACACTACAAGTCCTTCCCTCACTCCTACACCACACTACAAGTCCTTCCCTCACTGCTACACAATACTACAAGTCCTTCTCTCACCCCTACACAACCCTGCAAGTCCTTCCTTCACTGCTTCACAAAACTACAAGTCCTTCCCTCACTCCTACACAACACTACAAGTCTTTCCCTCACGGCTACACAATACTACAAGTCCTTCTCTCACTCCTTCACAACCCAGTATATCCTTCCCTCACTCCTACACAATACTAGAAGTCCTTCCCTCACTCCTTCACAACCCTGCAAGTCCTTCCCTCACTCCTACAGAATACTACAAGTCCTTCCTTCACTCCTACACCACACTAGAAGTCCTTCCCTCACTCCTACACAATACTACAAGTCCTTCCCTCACTCCTACACAATGCTAAAAGTCCTTCCCTCACTCCTACACAATACTACAAGTCCTTCCCTCACTCCTACACCACACTACAAGTCCTTTCCTCACTCCTACACAATACTACAAGTCCTTCCCTCGCTCTAACACAATACTACAAGTCCTTCCCTCACTCCTACACCACACTACAAGTCCTTCCTTCACTCCTACACAATACTACAAGTCCTTCTCTCACCCCTACACCAGACAACAAGTCCTTCCCTCACTCCTACACAATACTACAAGTCCTTCCATCACCCCTACACCACAATACAAGTCCTTCCCTCACTCCTACACAATACTACAAGTCCTTCCATCACCCCTACACCACACTACAAGTCCTTCCCTCACTCCTACACAATACTACAAGTCCTTCTCTCACACCTACACCACACAACAAGGCCTTCCCTCACTCCTACACAATACTACAAGTCCTTCCATCACCCCTACACCACACTACAAGTCCTTCCCTCACTCCTACACAATACTACAAGTCCTTCTCTCACACCTACACCACACAACAAGTCCTTCCCTCACTCCTACACAATACTACAAGTCCTTCTCTCACCCCTACACCACACAACAAGTCCTTCCCTCACTCCTACACAATACTACAAGTCCTTCTCTCACACCTACACCACACAACAAGTCCTTCCCACACTCCTACACAATACTACAAGTCCTTCTCTCACCCCTACACCACACTATATGTCCTTCCCTCACTCCTACACAATACTACAAGTCCTTCCATCACCCCTACACCACACTACAAGTCCTTCCCTCACGCCTACACAATACTACGAGTCCTTCTCTCACACCTACACCACACAACAAGTCCTTCCCTCACTCCTACACAATACTACATGTCCTTCCATCACCCCTACACCACACAACAAGTCCTTCCCTCACTCCTACACAATACTACAAGTCCTTCCCTCACTCCTACACTGCACTAGAAGTCCTTCCCTCACCCCTACACAATACTACAAGTCCTTCCCTCACTCCTACACTGCACTAGAAGTCCTTCTCTCACCCGTACACCACACAACAAGTCCTTCCCTCACTCCTACACAATACTACAAGTCCTTCCCTCACTCCTACACTGCACTAGAAGTCCTTCCCTCACTCCTACACAAAACTACAAGCCCTTCCCTCACTCCTACACCACACTAGAAGTCCTTCCCTCACTCCTGCACAATACTACAAGTCCTTCCCTCACTCCTACACAATACTAAAAGTCCTTCCTTCACTCCTACACAATACTACACGTCCTTCTCTCACCCCTACACCACACAACAAGTCCTTCCCTCACTCTTACACAATACTACAAGTCCTTCTCTCACCCCTACACCACACAACAAGTCCTTCCCTCACCCCTACACAATACTACAAGTCCTTCTCTTACACCTACACCACACAACAAGTCCTTCCCTCACTCCTACACAATGCTACAAGTCCTTCCATCACCCCTACACCACACTACAAGTCCTTCCCTCACTCCTACACATTACTACAAGTCCTTCTCTCACACCTACATCACACAACAAGTCCTTCCCTCACTCCTACACAATACTACAAGTCCTTCTCTCACCCCTACACCACACAACAAGTCCTTCTCTCACTCCTACACAATATTACAAGTCCTTCTCTCACACCTACACCACACAACAAGTCCTTCCCTCATTCCTACACAATACTACAAGTCCTTCCATCACCCCTACACCACACTACAAGTCCTTCCCTCACTCCTACACAATACTACAAGTCCTTCTCTCACACCTACACCACACAACAAGTCCTTCCCTCACTCCTGCACAATACTACAAGTCCTTCTCCCACCCCTACACCACACAACAAGTCCTTCCCTCACTCCTACACAATATTACAAGTCCTTCTCTCACCCCTACACCACACAACAAGTTCTTCCCTCACTCCTACACAATACTACAAGTCCTTCTCTCACCCCTACACCACACAACAAGTCCTTCCCTCACTCCTACACAATACTACAAGTCCTTCCCTCACTCCTACACTGCACTAGAAGTCCTTCCCTCACCCCTACACAATACTACAAGTCCTTCCCTCACTCCTACACTGCACTAGAAGTCCTTCTCTCACCCCTACACCACACAACATGTCCTTCCCTCACTCCTACACAATACTACAAGTCCTTCCCTCACTCCTACACAATACTACAAGTCCTTCCCTCACGCATACACAATACTACAAGTCCTTCTCTCACTCCTACACGGCACTACAAGGCCTTCCCTCACTCCTACACAATACTACAAGTCCTTCCCTTACTCCTACACAATACTACAAGTCCTTCCCTCACTCCTACACTGCACTAGAAGTCCTTCCCTCACCCCTCCACAATACTACAAGTCCTTCCCTCACTCCTACACTGCACTAGAAGTCCTTCTCTCACCCCTACACCACACAACAAGTCCTTCCCTCACTCCTACACAATACTACAAGTCCTTCCCTCACTCCTACACTGCACTAGAAGTCCTTCCCTCACTCCTACACAATACTACAAGTCCTTCCCTCACTCCTACACAATACTACAAGTCCTTCTCTCACTCCTACACTGCACTACAAGTCCTTCCCTCACCCCTACACAATACTGCAAGTCCTTCCCTCACTTAAACACAACACTACAAGGCCTTCCCTCACACTTACACCACACTACAAGTCCTTCCCTCACTCCTACACCACACTACAAGTCCTTCCCTCACTGCTACACAATACTACAAGTCCTTCTCTCACCCCTACACAACCCTGCAAGTCCTTCCTTCACTGCTACACAATACTACAAGTCCTTCCCTCACTGCTACACAATACTACAAGTCCTTCTCTCACTTCTTCACAACCCAGTATATCCTTCCCTCACTCCTACACAATACTACAAGTCTTTCCCTCACTCCTACACAATACTACAAGTCCTTCCCTCACTCCTACACCACACTACAAGTCCTTCCTTCACTCCTACACAATACTACAAGACTTTCCCTCACTCCTACACAACACTACAAGTCCTTCCCTCACTCCTACACAATACTAGAAGTCCTTCCCTCACTCCTACACAATACTACAAGTCCTTCCCTCACTCCTACACAATACTAGAAGTCCTTCCCTCACTCCTACACAATACTACAAGTCCTTCCCTCATTTCTACACAACACTGCAAGTCCTTCCCTCACTCCTGCACAATACTAGAAGTCCTTCCCTCATTTCTACACAACCTTGCAAGTCCTTCCCTCACTCCTGCACAATACTAGAAGTCCTTCCCTCATTTCTACACATCACTTCATGTCCTTTCCTCACTTCTACACAATATCACATAACCTTTCCTCACTCCTACAGTGCTACAGTATCTCTACAGTAGTCAGAAGATAAGATTTCAACACACTGTTATAATCTGTTTTAGTATTTATGTGGACGTATTTAACCAACACTTACATATATACAATACAACTTCCTCTCATGTTTGGTAGACTGAGTTATTTAGAGAATGTTCATCCTTTACTGTACTCTTGATCGTTTCTCTTGTCCATCTTGATGTTGCCTCGTCGTCTGTACACCAAGTTATGGTCCTCATCCTCCCTGGAGTAGTATTTTCTGTTAATACCTGTGAAATTAAAATTTTATTAACCAAAAATTGTTTTTTTGTATATATTGCAGGGAGACAAGAATTAAAATCACTCTTCATACTGTTATGCCAGCACTCCTCTTTATCAAGAATTTACCACTAGTCAAGTCACAAGTCACACGAGTGGTCACAACAACAAGTAGGGTAAACACTGTAATGACTCTTATATTATCTCCACCAGATTCTCAATAATAACCCTCAGATTAACTCAAAATATAGGTATCATGTTGAAGATGAATCATGAAATTCATAACTTAGCATTACAACGTTAAGAGATCACAAACAAAGGTCAATTAAAGGAACAATTTAAGTACAGTACAGATGACCACAGCCTAAATTAACCCACACACGAACCTCAGCCTCACCATGCACTAGAAAAGTACAAAAGTATACACCACTTATCTCTATATAAATATATCCTGAGTCCAGACCTATTGTACCACACTTGCACCACACACTATCACCAGCCAGGCTCGTCTACCTTCCTGCACCTGCCGTGACCCACACAATGTGGATACCATGCCGTCAATTACCATACTATTTTACCTAACAAATGCACAACGTTAAGCTGGTTTACTTTTTACATACTTACTATAAATTAATATATATATAACATACCAGACAATGTTTACATACAGGAACATATATATAATATAGTTCTACCTACTGAAGAAGCAGTGTAATTACCTCTCAATCAAATATATTCAGTGCCTTATAAAACTCCCTCCCCAAAGACAAAACACTTGTGTTATATTTTCAGTCTGGTGAATGAGATAGAGCATTTGCTACGAAATTCTCTCACTCCTACACAACATACCAAGTCCATCCCTCACTCCTACACAATACCTACAAGTCCTTCCCTCACTCATACACCACACTACAAGTCCTTCCCTCCTGCGGGACCCCGAGACAATTCCAAGGGCCATGAATTGACACCTGTCTTACACCTTACAAAATTTTTGACCAAAATATACTTTTATCTCAAAATTGAAATTTACGGGTTTTAAACAATTAAGTACTTTCAGAATAAGACACTAACTCTAAATCTCACCTTGGAAACTCATAGTTGATGAGTAATTAGCATTGAAAAATGTCAGTAAATCATTCAAGGGTCATTTTGCCAAATGATTACTCTGCAATCGGATCGTGGACCACATATTCATAATCAGCAAGCTCAGGAGTACCCGTACTGTGATTTTCAGCAAAATTAAATTTTTGGCCCAAAACCACCAAAAATGTAAGTCTTACACCAGTGGTGTCAAACTCAACACCTTTCGAGGGCCAATTCTTATTTTAGTGACCCTCTTCAGGGCCAACACAAGTGCTACATCACATATGTGCAGGATTGAAGTTTACAGCTTCACTCATTGCCTTACCCGGCTTACCAGGGATACCTCATTTGGGTTTGTCTCATCTTAAGTATGTCAAATTCATTCTACTAAATAAACATGATTATATCTATTTCTTTCATAATTTCACTGGATGATAAATTTTACCGTCATCCAGCGGGCCACACCTGACTATCCCAAGGGCCACAATTGGCCCGTAGGCCATGAGTTTGACACCCCTTGTCTAAATGGTCGTAAAATAGGAAAATTGGAGCTAGGTCTTGGGTGCCTGGAACCAATTAGAATAAATCCCATAGGTTCTGTACTTTCGTTATCGCGTTTTTCGTTATCACGCACTAGGTGCGGTCCCAATTAGGCGTGATAACCAAGGGATGACTGTATTCCCTGTAACTGAAAGAGTGTGAGGATAGAGAAATCATGTTATATCTCGTGTGTGTGTCCCTAAGTTTACTCCCCTTTACATCTCTTGTTTTATTAAATATAGACTATCTCTACTATATAAATACATTAGTTTTCACTTTCTCAAAAAAATGTCGTTTGTCGTCAAAAATATGCCAGACCTAATACCTTGATTTTTCGGCACTTGGGGTAAAAAAATAAATTTTGTTTCAATTTCAGACAAATGTACCCCCTTACATGTTTTCCTGTCAGTGTAGCTTATTCTTAACGTCCGTCTATAACACCACACGTCAAAGGCCTCCACACCCTCTGTCTGGTGTCTGCTGAAGGTGTCCACGCTTCTGACCCATACATCAGTCCTGGCCATATAAAGCCTTTCAGCCGCCTTATTTTTTTCAAGCTGAACTATGTCCCCTTTCATTAGGTCTTATAGATTATTAAATTCTGTGTTTCTTTGCCCTATTATTGTTTTGATTTCTTCCATACACTTACCACCATAACTATTGTTAATTCCTAAATACACAATATTCCCCATTGCCTAACATTTATTTCCAATATTTTAACAGCTATCACCTTTATCCACTCTAGTACATTTCAATGGTACACTTACTATGGTACTGATCACATCCACGGACTGGCCCCCCCGTATGGTACAATCCCATCACCGACACCTTCATATGGCAGTGTCCTCAGCCCTTATTTACATCAACAAGGATCACACTAATTGACGGTCAGCAAATCCAAGCCAACAGCAACATTCTGAAAAACAATCTTAAGTTAACATTGAAGTAGTGTAGATAATTCTCGTTACTATTTGTTGAATGGTTGAGGGTAACTCTTAATTTATCAAACATCATTTTAGTTTCGGTCATCCGGGGAATCTTAGAATTTGGGTAAGATTAGATATAGCTCCTGGGTTCTGTTGTTAGGTCAAAATCATTCAAAACTCATCTAAAAACGACAGGAAAACATAATTTGGATATCTAATTACAGGAATGTCCGAAATTAAAATTTTACTCAAAAATCAATTAAAAGTAAGAAAAAAATATATATGCAGGACAATAAATAAGACAAAAACTAAGATCACAAATAGTCTACTCACATTCCTGGCCTGAGAGAAGAGTGTAAACAAAGCAACACTCTTATTCTTCCTGGCCTGAGAGAAGAGTGTAAACAAAGCAACACTCTTATTTTTCCTGGCCTGAGAGAAGAGTGTAAACAAAGCAACACTCTTATTCTTCCTGGCCTGAGAGAAGAGTGTAAACAAAGCAACACTCTTATTTTTCCTGGCCTGAGAGAAGAGTGTAAACAAAGCAACACTCTTATTTTTCCTGGCCTGAGAGAAGAGTGTAAACAAAGCAACACTCTTATTCTTCCTGGCCTGAGAGAAGAGTGTAAACAAAGCAACACTCTTATTTTTCCTGGCCTGAGAGAAGAGTGTAAACAAAGCAACACTCTTATTCTTCCTGGCCTGAGAGAAGAGTGTAAACAAAGCAACACTCTTATTCTTCCTGGCCTGAGAGAAGAGTGTAAACAAAGCAACACTCTTATTCTTTCTATCTAACAAAAATTACCTTAAATATTTTTGACATTTGAATGCTCTTGTTAAAATTGTTTTGGTATTAATATTTTTATTTTTAATTTTACCAACGTCTGGAACACTGTCATCTCAAGCTTTAGAAAACAACTGAAATACTACACAGACAAGAGAATAAACATTACACTCATTATGTAACCAAAGAAAATACAAACGCATTACAACCTTAAAAAAAATCATTCAACAAACTCATTATTATTAACCTATCCAGCAGTTCTATAAACAATTTAGAATATACTTTCACTATGAATAAACTATGATGACTGCACAACGTAGAGAGAGTGAAGGAAAAGTAACAAATCAGGGAGATGCACATCATACACTGTGTAGTCTCTATCTATAACCTAACATGATGCTTTTTAACCCCAGTTCTTCACCACACTGTCCTGCCCCGCGACAGCCCGTGCATGGGACGAGACACTCAACCTCACACACCTTTGTTCATGGCCATTGTCTTTCTCTTTGTAACGTTATCTACTATGTTTAGGCGTGTCCCCCCCTCGTACCGCTTCGTACTGCGCTATTCCAACGTCATTACCTGATACAATAAACTTTTTTTTAGACATTTTCGAAATGTATGAATGTTTGTACAAGTCATTAATTGATTAATTCAGTTGACGTCTCATCAGTGCATGTATTGTAGTTTTTAACGAAATAGATTGATAAATTAATTGTATTACGTTTCATTAAAGTTAACATTAGTAAGTGAAAAGACGACAAGGGAGTTAGTTTGCTTTTGTGTCGTAACAGGAGTCTGTATTGCCTGCCGTTGTTCCATCTAATGCTAGACGTCCTCCTTGCAGTTGACGAATCACCGGTGGAAAGGTTCGGTCACATGGTAATGACAAAAAAGAACCAATCATGGGCATTAATTGATGATAAATAGTGTAATTACGAATACAATCCACGCGTTTAAGGGCCATAACTGTTGAAGCCCAGTAATGCATTATAAAATCAATATCAGGAAGTGGTGTGGTGCAGCTAATCTGGCAGTCAAGGGGCAGATCCAAGCTTTTCAGGAGGGTGGTCCAAAAAAATGTGTTAATGTTGGCATATTCTAAAAATATTAGTTACAGCAGAGGACAGAAGATGTTGATATACTGTATCCTGGATCCGCCATCGTCCTACAGAGGAAATTTTAAAGGTAATTCGATTATTTTTATACAGTCATCTACATACCCCATACTTCCTTTTCTGGCTTGACAATTGGCCTGATGGTAGAAACAACGCTGTGTAAAGATGAGGTTTATTGCAGGAAAATTATCATAATCTTGGGATCTACACAATATAGTAGTCTAAAGTGTTGCCAAGAGACAGTTAAGGCAAATGAATCTCAGAGAAAAACACTGAGAAAAGTCTACACTAATAATTATCAGAGGAAATTCTGCGCTGAGTGAAGAACCTTGAAAGAAATGTAGTAAAGCGGAACTGTTCTGAAACAATAAATTAAATGAAGCTTGAACAGATATCATACAACAGAATGCTCTAGTTGACCACTGAGTTTAGACACCTATCACATGAGCCACAACACTTTCACTTACCTAAGTTTTCCATCTGTGATTCGTCATTTGCACAGCAAAGGCCAAACACTGAGTCAAACAAGCCAATTGGTCCTCCTGTTCTTCTGTCATAAACTATAATTAATATTAAGATTCATTAATTAGTTTCGTTGGTCAAAAACAAAAAAACACAATGAGTTTTGCAGTAAATTGTCATAAATTATATAAACATGCAGATATTTCCTAAATACTGTATCTGAAGAAAAAGAACGTTTTTAACTTCACCTTTGGACACAGGAGGAGCCGATTGACTCTCATTAAGTACAGAAAATCTATATCAAATGAATATTAAGACTAATCTATATTTAACATTACTCTGCGACCTCTGGAATCCTCAGGGTGGATTCATTACGCATTTCCGATTTGTGATTCTCTCTCGCGGTCACCTCATTGACGTAGGAGCCATTGAAGTGGTTATCAGCGGAGGTAGCGCGGGCTATCAGTGGTCGGTGGCAGCTCTCACAACCACGGATGAATATCACTTATCGTCTCGACCACAAGAGGTTGATGCTGGCCAGTTGTTTCTGTAGTGATGACGATGCGTTTTTGTTGTTGTTTTGTGTGTGTGGGGCGAATCTTCAAGTGACTCATTGTTCCTTCTTTTATTTCTTCTCATATACTACATAGATAAGTAAATAATGATGGAGGGGTGAGGAGCCGCCACTTGCCACACCACAACGAAGATGGGACCTAGATGGTGTAGAATGATGTAGAGGAGGAAGCAGAAGGTCGAAGACAAGAATACTGATCCTTGATAAAAAATATTATGAGCTTTACTCTTAAGTTTATTTCTTACTGATTACCGATCTTAGTTTATTAAAAGAAAAAGATATGAAACTGGTTTTAAATTTCGATCAACTAAGTCTATTAAAACTTTTTGCGCGGATGTATGGGATGGAGGGAAAATGTCAAATACAATCTGTTTTGTACATAGGTAAAAAGTTTCAAGGTTTTATCGTACTAAAACTTAATAGTCTATATTTATATACTATTAGGGGTCGACGGCGATAATGCCAAATACACTAGCTGTTAAAATCCCGTGAGTAGCTAAGACAATACATTGACGCCAGAATCACTTTACTAATGGTAGGTTCGGTTAGCATGAGGTTTAGATTTGATTGGGTTAGGGTAATTTAGATTAGGGTAGGTTAGCCTCGGGTGGTTAATCTTAAAGTAACAGAAGCTCAGGGGGCGAATCTTCAGGCGATCCAAATATATTGAAAAAAAATCACCCTATCATAGAACCATTATCGTAGATCGTAATTATTGAGGCTAAAATTATCGCACAGTATAATTATCGGCGGGTGACAGCGCAGTCCTTTTTAAGTTCACTGCTATCAACACTATATCAAACGTGACCATAAGTTGCTCTCTGGTGGCCTAGTTACGGCATTAACCAACCCTTTAAGTGTGTCAATGAAGAATATACAAATTAAGTACCTAATTTATATATTTCGACACCAAAACGTTGAAACAGCTTGGTCTAGTTGGCTACTGCGTCTACATATTTGATCTAAGGTTCATATAAACAACAACAATAACATCAGACCTATGTGGCCAACTTTCACTTCTCAACAGTAAAAAGAAGGATTAATTCATCTGAAGTTTTGCCCCCCTACGGTTATTTCATCTTAATATTGATCACCCTAACGCTAACCTAACCTAACCCAACCTATTTTCACGTGTTTCTAAGGCTGTTTGACAAAGAAGGTTCTCCCAACGGTGCATCCTCACTCACCCCAGCGAAACAAGGGTAGAGAGATATGTAATGCGAGAGAGACAATAAATGAATAGTAAGGGAGGGAGGGAGGGAAGGAGGGAGGGAGGGAGGGAAGGCAGGAAGGTGAGGGTAGGACAGTACGTGAGCAGGTTCATACACTCCCACAGTTTAACAATACCGGTAGGCGGTGACCGACTCCTGATAACCTCTCACGCAGCGGTCCTATCTTACACCTCTCGCCTTCACTCTCACACCGCCTTATACACCCATCAATATCATTCTCGCCTCACCCTCACCTATCCTCATCTTAATGACCAAAATTACCCATAGTGCTAATGTGATAAAAGTTAAATATGTGATCTGCCGGAAGCCCACAAAGATTGATTTTCGACGTGGTGTCAAGTAATCGGGAGCGAGTGACGCCCCTCCGAGAGAGAGAGATTAGCAGAGAGACCACAGAGGTATGTTAGACATGGCCGCTATGCTTCCCCGGCAGCAACACCACAGCACCACACACAGTACACACACCACTCCATATAAACAATGAAACTTGGCTCTTGACTACAAGTTGAAGGCTTCATTCGTCGTGGTCAGGTCGCATCTCGTGTCACGGCCGTCTCTTCTCTCTGAACTAAATAGTTTTATACAGGACATCTCAAATATGTTGATCAGGTTGATCTTGTGTTTGTTGTTGGTACAAGT
The DNA here is from genome assembly GCA_958450375.1 of Homarus gammarus. Lineage (NCBI taxonomy): Eukaryota > Metazoa > Arthropoda > Malacostraca > Decapoda > Nephropidae > Homarus > Homarus gammarus. The sequence goes on from CAUDMG010001490.1 coordinate 2,042,014, forward strand.
TATCATTCATAGCGCAGTGGAGAGCAGAGGGTATGAGCCGCCTGGTCCTCGAAACAGTCTTAAGGGCCAAAGTGTTGAAGTTGGAGTCAGAGTCCATCCTCCTCTCGCGTCTAGGCTTCTCCAGCAGGAAAAAGCCGTGGTTAAGGTTCCCGGCAGCAACCAGGACTCTAATACACACCATCACCACACCGGCCGTGTCCAGGAGGTAGCAGGTGGCGGTGTGGGTGGCAGAATAAGCATCTGTGGTCTGTGTCCCAAGCCGATAGAGATCAACCCGTGTACAGTAAGTCAACAGTATTTTTTTTTTTTTAGTTTTTTTGCTCCAACACACATACTTTAATATAAGTTACAGGGTCGGACTCAAAGGAGGACACAAGAGGCAACTGCCCAGGGCCTTCATCATTCTTACGTGAATTTGTAAGTCATAATTCACTATAATGTTTTAATACTCACGATGGTCGGGATCACCATACGTAACACCTTCACGGATAAATTGTAGCATGAGACGCCGCTACATGGGAATAATTAGAACAGTCAAGTGTTATCAAGGAATGTCCGTCTGGGATGGTCACACCACATGACGGCAATTAAGATAAAGGGCGGGAGAATGTGTGTGTTTAGTGCATAGGAGTGTGACAGCACCAGTGGCTCCTGCTCGACCCACATGATACATCTTGACTAGTTCACAGTACAAGGTCGAGACCCAGCAAGGACACACTCACATAGCAACAAAAACTAGTGTTAAGAAAATCAGTCACCCAGGAACACACCTTAATTATTTTATATTCTAAATTATTACAGAATGTGACCATTTCTATATACACAACAACAACAATAAGTTCTCTACTGTAACAACTAAATCCTGATCCTGCACACTTAAAAATAGACCAGGAGCAACGGGGATGACCTCCAGGGAAAGTTTACAGAATTAATTAAAGATGTCGACAGAAGATGGTAGAGTGAAGTTATATACAGTAGTGAGACATTATACGGGACTTCCTGTACACTTTAAAGGTAATAGTTTAAAGTCAGGAAAGTCCAGCTGAAAATAATGAAATTGTTCAAGAAAGAGACGACGATGATCAAGAGACGACGATGATCAAGAGACGACGATGATCAAGAAAGCGACGACAATGATGAGGCAGGGGTTGAAAGAGAAGCAGAATAAGGGACAAAACAGGAAATGGAAAGCAGATTAGGGCCAGAGGAGATAACGGGTCATTTAGTTTATCTGCCCTTGTTTTAACCAGAAGACGAAAATTGAGCGAGTGATAAATGTACTGTAGAATCTTTTATCCATCTCCCTGGCACTATACCTTACCCATACCCATGTTCCTGGCACTATACCTCACCCATACCCATCTCCCTGGCACTATTCCTTACCCATACCCATGTTCCTGGCACTATACCTCACCCATACCCATCTCCCTGGCACTATACCTTATCCATACCCATGTTCCTGGCACTATTCCTTACCCATACCCATGTTCCTGGCACTATTCCTTACCCATACCCATGTTCCTGGCACTATACCTCACCCATACCCATCTCCCTGGCACTATTCCTTACCCATACGCATTTACATTTTTACAAAACCTAGAAACGGTAAATGATTTTCAAAATAACCCGGGCTTACAATTGGGCCGATGAAGCGTGTCATTTTTTATGATAAAATATAATTTATTTTTATAAATTTACAAAAATATGATATTGTGCAATTTCCATACAACTGTCAATAATCATATGTCATGTATTACAACAATGTTTACTGTTATTTATTGTTCGTTCTCGTCCATGCAAATTAGGCCGATATATATAGTGTGTGTGATAGTGTGCAATGAAATTCAAATATCCTTAAATAAATTACTTAGGCCTATACGAACTTGAATGTTAATGAGGGAAGGGCGGGGGGGGGGGGGGGGCAAAATCCCAAAAGGATAGACTCTACAACCAAGGACTACATTGGTTCAGCTCTTCCTCCACTGTTGTGAAATTTATAATTATAAATATTTCATGATTTTTACTCTGAAAATAAACCGTGCAGGTAATAATGATAACAGCCATAACAAAAAACAACAACTAATCTATTGGTACAGTATAACTTACACTTGTACTGTACTCACATAAATAATACTGTACTCATAAATAATACCATCGCGTCTGCTGCTTCGCTTGTGGTCCACAGTACTGTAAACTCGCACTGTTCGTCGCTTCACTGTAGCTCTGTCGTACCTATTCTTCATACCGTTGCCCTAGATGTTATTCTGTTAACAAATAAAGATTAAAGCACAAGTTGACATGTATATGATAGGATTTTGTTTTATTAAATTCTGTGTTGATACTAAATACAGTAATGTATTATAGTTCACTCGTGTATACTGATGGAGGAAAAGGGTGGTTACTGTACGTTTGCTGAATAGGAAAATATATATAAAACTGTTTTGGTTGAGATATAAGTAATAAAATTTGATATTTCTTTCAGTTACAAAATATTACAGTGTAAAGTGCGTTTTATATTTTCCAGTTATAATAATAATAAAAACACAACTTTGTTGAAATTGACTTCTGTGAATTACTTGAAACTTTTTTAATACATCAAGGAAAACATATCCGATAAACTCATACCAGTAAGTTACACAAGAGCTATAACCTGGTTGGTGTCATGGGGTCGCCTCGCACCATGTTAGGTTGATCCTCGAGAGATCCGCCTGCACCGTGTTACCATGAACAGTAAATTAATGGATATTGTTTATTAATACAACTGGTGATTACAATACATAAATAGAAGACAACGTGAAGAAAATCAGCCTAAGTTATGGTAACCCGCCGTCAGCAATCATTGCCTCACATTGTTTACAAACATGGATCGACGTGAACGAACAACCTTCCTGATAATGCCTTACTTAATCATAATATCTATACAAAAAACACTTATATCTACTCATAAACACGCGCTCAAACACCCACAAATTTGTCTTAATAGATGTAGTTGTTTCTAGAGTTTTTTAAGTCACTTTCGTTTAAAAACTCCATAACATTTTATTTGGAATACTTGGTGAGGGAGCTGGTGATATTACACGTTGTAGCACACACACTAGGTGGTGATGTAGCGAGGGTAAGACTCTTAACATGCCACGAGCCCACAACACCTCTACACCCTCTAAAGCGTAATGGATGTGACAGAACAGATCTAAACACAACAACGAAGGTGGTGAAGAAGTACTGTAGCTTCCACCCTCGATAGCGACCTCGTCTGTTGGAATGACGGTTGGGAAGTATGGGAACGAGAGAAACGAATCTCTTTAAATTCTTATAGTTGATGATCAGTGAATTTACTACTATAGTCTATATTCTATAACAAGTGATCGCGGGCACCATCATGCCCAGTGAAAGTTTGAACGCTCGGCCAGCGTGCAGCGAATGAGGGTGCGCCAAGTCCGTAGACTTGCATCGTTTTCCATCGTAAATAAAATGGTTAATTAATGCCTCCCTAAAGAAAACCATCGACATGGGATCATGTTTGTCCCACTCTACGATTTTTTTTGTGATTTTTCCACCAAGTTTGATGAGAAACGATTGTGACGTTTCGGCTGCCCAGAACAGACAGACAGACAGACAGACGGACAGACAGACAGACAGACACACGGCTAGTCCTATAGTATATTAGATATTTGCTTCACGGACTTAGCTGTTTGAAGCTGACTTTTTACACAGGGAAAGTGGCATTAGAGGATAGAAACAAGAAGACTTTACAGACTCCTCTAAGCTTTTGGGTTGTCGGGGTTTGTTGGTTGGTCTCCCCTTAGACGTGAGTTGATAACCTTTCCGTCACATCAAATCTGTCTGTAGCTACAACACGAGATTAAGTTAGAGGATATCAATTTCACAATGACACTATCGTCAGGGTTCGTGTTATTTTTTTTCAAACATATATTTCCACCACAGGATGACAACAACACAGTGCCAACACTTACCTACCACCACAGGGAAGCGTTTAAACCCCTCCTGACCACACTAAACCACGAACACCACCAGGGGATGGTAGCAAGGCATTCATTTGCCACAGTACCACGAGAGGAAGGGAGGAATGTGTAGGTACTCAATAAATCAAAAGACACCGATGAAGGGGAAAAATAGACACAGACACACACACACCGGGCTCCTGCAGGTGTTGTCTCTCACAGGTGATAAGTGTGGGAACCCTGTACCTGTCCGGACGCCCATCCACCCACCCACCTCCACCACTTACAAACCCACATTCTTCTACCACAACCCACCCACACTTGTCCTCTTTTCCTTCTACAGTCCACCACCACCGTCACTAAATTTCATACCTACTAGCATCATTCTTCTCCATCATTCCACTATCATTCTCTCATTTTTCTTACTCCTCTATGCTTACCAACTCTTGCTTTTTACACCTTTTACTCTTTAACTTCAATCTCCATCTCTTACTGTCTTCATTCCATCAACAGAGTCTTACCAGCTTTAGCATACGACTGACAGCTGGAGTAAAATAGTAAACAGGAGCCACAGCGTACGACATCTACAGGACAAAAGCAGCGTTCGATTTCTTTGTCGGTCTGGGTTTTTTTTTTTCATAATTTGATAATGTCCTTGTGGGTCGTCTGTGTGAGCCTCAACCACCTGACACTCCCCACGACACCTTAACTGTATGATAACTACCCACCTACACACACATACATACATACATACATACACACTGTCCTGCATTAGCGTTTGTGCCTGTACCATTAGTGATAATATTTGGTTTGTTTACACCTAACCTAACCTGTCGACACTAATCTAACCTACCCTGGCCTCTCTTTACTAACCTAACATGTCTACATTAACCTAACCTAACCTACCCTGGCCTCACTTTACTAACCTAACATGTCTACATTAACCTAACCTAACCTACCCTGGCCTCACTTTACTAACCTAACGTGTCTACATTAACCTAACCTAACCTACCCTGGCCTCACTTTACTAACCTAACGTGTCTACATTAACCTAACCTAACTAAACTTATTTTCATATAAACCTTGTCTAAACAAACTTATACAAACTAGCCTAATCTAAACCTAACTCAACTAAATCTAACATCATTAACCTTACTACCGTATTAGCATCAACATATGAATCACCTAGCTATGTTTTTTCTTTTAGTAACTATTAATGTTCAAAGCACTAAATATACACAATGCAATATAGATTTTAACTGATTAGAGATCTCGCGAATCCTTGTATAAAATCACCAGCATTATCCTCAGTTATGGGAGACCTGGTCGATGTTGCCGTATAATTCAGCCATTCATAAGATCTCCACAAAGACCTGTATGACATTGTGTCTACATATTATGAGACGTTCTGTTAATCTTCGTGAGAATAATTTGACTGAGTTGGCCATATTGAATAGCTGTCTGGTTTGAGCTGGTATCAATGGTTTATCATACACTCGGGAATTGTGATAATGATAACCTAACTGGTACACAAACACCCAGACAAAAATAATATAGTTACTTGTATTTTATTTTACCTCAAATACATACAAAAAATATTACCATTTTTCTAGCCTTGTGTGACCCGTAATACAACAAAATTTAACCTAACCTATGACTCTGTGTAGTCTAGTGTAGAATCAATGGCTAGAGACGCTGCTCTATGGGATATTGTATTCTATTGCACAGTAAATTGTTGAAGAGTTACATTATAAGATATATTAGCAGCGTGTCCACATATTTCCTCTTGGAGCTCAAATACACATTATAACATCAATGCTTAATCAAAATAATCATAATTCCATCCTCAAACACGAATCAATTAACGTCAAAAAATAATAATCTGTATGCCAGCTGTACAGTAGATGTAATTTAACCTTGTCTATTTAGTTAATCATTAAAACTAAATATTATAAATTATAATTATTACTACTGGTAGTAGGTAGTTACATAATTATAATGGTACAGTTTTATGGAGTGGCCTTTAGGTGAATCACTCCCAGTTTTGTCTACACACTTCAAGGTCATTTAGTTACCGACATGCTACAAGCTGGAACTTTACATTGCTTCATTCATTTCTCATAAACAATGTTCCTACGTCTTTTTTTAAACTGTTTTCCAGGACCAATCATTCTAACTGGTTCTACAGGGCTAACATTATGAGGTTCACAGTCACTATATATTGAACTATTCAAATTTGACGGTCCACTACCAATAAATTAATGCCAATTCAATATGTAATTCCTAAATAAAAATGTTACAGGATAAAGATTGATTTCTAGAGCTGTGTTACTCCTGACAGCAGATCACTGACTCTTGTTTTATAGTCGAGATAAAGTAAAAACAAGAAAACGAGCAATATCACTGAACAATAGAATGTCTTTGTATGTGAGCATATGGTAATCGACTGGATATCGTAAGAACTAGTGAAATTTTGAGTATGTATATAAACAATTATATTCTTGTTAAAATACTGATTATACAGACCATACGTACAGTATATTCTTATGTTATAACGTTTTATGGTTCAACTGTGGAATAAGCAAGCGTTTATACTACAAGGGGTCATAGTCACTTGTTATCGTAGTTTAAATTGAGTTTCATGACTTGTGAATTATACATTAACCCTGGATGAAGTGTAATTACTAGGCTAATTAATTTTGACTTCGTTCAATAATTTCCTTTGGAATATCAGAGGCATTTATAAGGAAATTTCGCAAAACACAATTTAATTAATAAGATATTCGAAATATTAACTTTAGTTGGGGAATTGTTGGTTAATTATATACAGTACAGGAGATGTTATTGTGTTTTACAGTGCGCGTGTATCAACTCCACCCTGGCTGAGCTGAGCTGTGGACCAGACCTGATGTCGTGTACTCAGCTGACCAACATCCTCAGCTCCGTCCCCTACCCCACCACCCTCTACCTCAGGCGAGTCTTAGAACTTTACCTTTTCTGAATGACTATTAGAATTTACACGGTGGAACTGAGGAACAATCGGTGATGCTTATGTGTAAGAATTAATATCTGTGTGTAAGTTTATGCCGTGTTCTCTGAATGTTAAACGAGTACAGACTTTTTTAACACCCTGTACTATACATTCTGTTGCTGGTAACTCCGTGTTTATCCCAATTTTTCTTGTTATTGTAATTATATAAATTCTATCACTAAACTTCTTTTAGGGTAAACTAGACAAGATATGAATATCAGAAAATGTAAGTGATAAAGAATCATGAAATATGTGAAAGGAACACGTAGACTAGGCACGCCAGCTTATTTTACTTAACGATGAACAAACTTAACCTACGCTATCGAAATTCAATCTGTCTTAACCTAACCTAACCTTACGATCGACAGACTGATGGTGGACGGAACAGCTCTACAATGCAAAATCGACGAGAGCATTTGGGGACCTCTCAAATTCCAAGAGATTATCCTCATGAACAATGAATTCAAAACAGTTGATAATCACGCCTTTATACCCTTCAACAACACCCTTAAACTTCTCAACCTTGGTAATTATACGCCATTGTTGTTGTTAACTTGGGAATAAAGAGGGCGTGACATGAGTGGTAGACTGGTCGGCACTGTGCTCGGTCGCCATCACAGACGCATTCACTGTTGGTGGATCAAGAATGTTCTGGGCTATAACATAAAAGTTCAATTGGCATGACTTAACTATCCTACCCTAACATACTAACCCAACCCAACCTAACCCAACCCAACTTAACCCAACCCAACCTTACCCAACCTAACCCAACTTAACCTAAACCAACCCAACCCAACCCAACCTAACCCAACCCAACTTAACCAAAACCAACCCAACCTAACCCAACCCAACCTAACCCAACCCAACCTAACCTAACCAACACAGTACGCGTCTCTCCTCTTGCAGGTCAGAACTCCATTAGCAACATCTTCTTCCCTACACTAAGTGACCAGCCGTACCTTGAGGGCCTCCACATGGACAACAACAACATACGGTTCATCCCTGGGTATTCCATCATGGTGCTCAAATATCTCAGGAAACTTACCTTCTCCAGCAATTGGCTCTATGAGATTGAACCTTTTACCTTTGCTGGTGAGTTGACAGACAGAGACAGACAGACAGACAGACAGACATAACAATTTACTCGAAATCAAATTGGTCTCCACAGCTTCAAACCCCTGACGAAAAAATCCAAATATTACTGTTATAAAATATACAACAATACCCATCATAGATTTACCAAACTCTTCATCTGTGTGTGTGTGTGGTTAACAGGTCTACCAAGCTTGGAGTTGTTGGATCTTTCGTATAACAGCATCACCAAGCTACACAAGGACGCGCTGAGCATTCCTAACCACGGCACACCTCCGGTTTCCATAGATCTTTCTCACAATCAGATCTCCACAGTCGAGTGAGTGAGATTTTTGGCCAAATTATCCAGAAAAAATGAAATACATCTCTTTTTAGTTACCGATTATTGGTGGTTAATTATGATAAGATTATTTAAGGACCATAGTTGTTAACGAGTGTGTATTGTAATATTGACAATAGTGTAATCTAATTATTTTTTTTAAATCTAAGTTGGATTACCTGAAGATTAGACCCCCCTCCCAGTTTATTTCACCTGATGTAGGGTGGGGTTAGGTTAGGTTAGGCTAGGGTAGGGTAGGGTAGGGTAACGTTATGGGCAGTTAATCATTAAAATAACCTGGGGTGTCTAATCTTCAGGTGATCCTTTATCAATACCATCTACTAACTAACTCTTGCTTTCCTGTGTGTGTGTGTGTGTGTGTGTGTATGAACTGTATATATACCTGTGTGTAATTGTGTTTCTCATGCATGTCTGTGTGTGTCTGTGTGTGTGTGTTGCTGTACAGGGCTGGAGTGATGGCAGGGGTCAGAGTAGCAGCCATCAACCTACGGCATAACCAGCTTATTACCCTCAACGAGAAGGTGTTCAGGCCTCTCATAGACGAGTCCGGGGGCTACTCACACTTCTGGGTCACAGGTAAGGCACTTCTGAGGCTCAGGTAAGGCACTTCTGAGGCTCAGGTAAGGTACTTCTGGGGCTCAGGTAAGGTACTTCTGGGGCTCAGGTAAGGTACTTCTGGGTCACAGGTAAGGCACTCTGGGGCTCAGGTAAGGTACTTCTGGGTCACAGGTAAGGCACTTCTGGGTCACAGGTAAGGTACTTCTGGGGCTCAGGTAAGGTACTTCTGGGGCTCAGGTAATTGACTCCTCTCTAATATATAACCGTGTTGAGGAAACATTGTACAGCGTTAAAGTGAGGTGAACTTAACTAGTAAAATAGTAAGTAAATTAGTGAGAATTGTAATATGGATATGACTGAGTTTTTACGTAGCGGAAAATGAATCGAGTTTGATATGGATTAGATGTGGATTAGTTTTTTCCCGTGAAGTTGGTAAGTTTAGCTGTTAAATTTGTAGGATTTGAAGAGGTATAAATAAAGTTTGGCATAATATAAATACGTAATATCTGACATAGAATAAATAGAATAATTTTGACGTATTATAAGTTGGTTTTGGCGTAAGATATGACATAGTCTGGCGTAAAATGAGTAAGGTTTGGCGTGTAAAATTAAATCATGTTGGTTATGTGGATAAAACACCACAAATACTAAACCATTCCTCGCTACACTAAGAGGAATTACAACCAGAACTGTACTCGACCAATGTCATTCACCAAAATGTAAAAATTAAGTACCCATTCACAGCTGGATCGCTAGGAGTGACGTAAACACAAACCAGCGACTTTTAGGACAGGAGAAGAATACGTAATAGAGTTTACTGAATATTGAAGCCACACTGTTCACCTGAAGCGAAATTATATTGACCTGGACCAGTTCAATCACGTTACCTATATTGGCTTTCGATTCTAAATTGTGATTGATTCCCCTAGTGGCGTCACCTGGTGTTCTGGAAATAAGTTAAAGCAAGAGAGAGGCAGTAGGGGGTGCTGAGTGTCGCCTCTCTGTCACGCAAGGTCTTCTAGATACCAGACAGCAAGCGAGGGGGTGTTACATTACCTTAGGTTAGATTAAGCTATCAATTGGGTTAGCTTAGATGAAGTTAGATTAAAATACTTTAGGTTAAGTTAACGTTAAAAAAGAAGGTTAATCTTAATCATGACATAAGCAAGTAATAGAAGAGTGTGAAGGTAGGTGACCCCGGTTGCTAGGTCCGCGCTAACAACTCTCATATTTCCTAAACGTTGTACATTTTTTGCGTCTAGCTCATGGTGTTATCAAGGACTAAGGGTAAATATGAGAGGTGCCTCAAGCTGTTGACTGATAAGTGGTATTACACAACTATTAAGATTATAAAGGTGATGTGAGGAGTTGGGTAAGTGGAAGGAGTTAGAATAAGGGTGGAAGAGAGAGAGAAGGGTGATAAAGAAGGGAATAGGGAGAGGGGAGATAATACTTCCTATGGAGGTTAGGTTAGGTTAGGTTAGGTTCGGTTAATCTTCAGGTGATTCTCTCTTAGTATTTATCATCATGTCGTGGTGTATGGGAAAAGTTCAGGTATAACATTAATCTAAGAATCACAGAAATTCCCTCCCCGAGTCCATTTACTTTTGGAAGGAAGAATGAAATATGTGTTTGTGTGTCTTGCAGATAATCCATTTGTCTGTAACATCGGATTCTGTTGGATCGTCGCGAATAAAACCTTCACTAACAGCTTCGATAACTTCCGCTGCCCGAATATCAACAACAGCCCTGTGGACACCCTCACTGCCGACTGTTCGTTAACCACACCTTCACCCATGGCAGCTGAACACCACCCCTACGACCTACACCCAGTGTCTAGGAGGCATCCCAAACTCAACCCGTCCAAGCCATGAGATTCTATACAAGAACTTCCAGAATTTCCACTCAAAGTTAGATAATAATCAGTCACAACTTGTTTTGGGTGTTTTTAAACCGTAGTAAATAACCAGAAGACTTTGTTCAAATGATAGTTAACATTACAAAGAACAAAGGTCAGATGTTTCTAATGTCTGACACTAAACGAAGAACTATGATAAAGGCTCGTCTCAAGGTTTGTGTGATGCTTCAATACCCACAGAGATTGAAGAGGGAGTTTAACCTTTTTCTTAACGTTCCTCCCCTACAGATTGGGTCCATAGGTATATCTATATGTTTATCCCTTCACACGACGCCCTTAAAGACATTGTAAACAGATCTCAATTGTTTACTGTGATTAACATAACTATTAAGTATATAATATAGATTTTTCTCAGTAAAATCGTAATCCAAACTCACATTGATTCTGCATGTATATAGATAATACAGGTATACAAATAATGTACATAGACAGTGTAGGCATACAACCAATAATAAAAATGTAATTATGGATATTTCTCTCATTTATTGTAGTTATGAATAAATGTTAAATTCATTAAGGTAAATTGTATTGACTGGTTGTGTATAATAAGTTCAAGATACATTTGTTGATGGGCAGGATTTGTTAAGCTATGGTGAACAGGTTATGATTACTGTTAAGCTATGGTGAACAGGTTATGATTACTGTTAAGCTATGGTGAACAGGTTATGATTACTGTTAAGCTATGGTGAACAGGTTATGATCACTTCAATATAGAGTTCCTGGTATTCCATAATAAACGGCACTAGTGATAAACATACTTTAAAAAAAATAAAAATTATACTGACTATATTGTATTTTACTTCGTGTGTTTAGTTTTATTTGACTAAACCCCACTCTTGGAGGCAACAGTCCAAAGGGTGAATGTTGCTTCCCGCCACATTATGTTACATGGGCTCGTGTTGGGTAGCCTCTTGTCCTGATCATCTGGAGTGCAGTAAGGACTGACTCGTGTAACTAATGAGGCTTTTATGTGTACCGTGATAAAAAAATATACAACATAACCAGGAAGTAGTGTGGGAACGGAAAAGGTGTTGTGATGACGGGTACCCCTGCGTCCATACCCGTCATCCTGGGTGAATGTATTATTAAATTTAATACCAGACAACCCCAGTAATATCACAATTAGCAATGCTGATGATATTCTTATACATCCTAAAACTCATCGTCGAATGCAAACCACCCTGAACCATGTATACGCAGCCTGTGAACACCTCGGTTTTGTTATTTCCACTGAGAAAACTAAGGCCTTCAACAAACAAGCTGGTAACCGCAAGCGCGGCCCCGCCAAATTCAAGATAGGTAACAACACTATTGACTATGTTTCTTCCTTTAAATATCTTGGTGTCTCCGTCCCTTGTACAGTATCGTTCAAGGTTCTTCAAACACTGCTGGAGACAGCTGACAACTCAAGGCCGTTTGTTTACTATAGTGCCTAATAAAAATTATAAATGAATGTAAAAGGTTATCGGTGATTGGTTACGTAGTTCTCCGTTGCTTAATTAATTGTTGGGTTTTGTTGTTACGTATCATATTATACTACGTAATACAGTAAACAAACGGCCTTGAGTTGCCAGCTGTCTCCAGCAATGTTCGAAGAATCTTGAACGAGACTGACCTTACCTGCCATACAACAGCTAACCCGCCAATGCACTGAGACTGAAACCTCTTAGAAGTGAAGCGGGGTACAGCCCACATTATGGTGCTACTATTAGAATTGTTAAAACAATGTATCTAGGCTATATAAGATCTTTGATAAATTACCTATGCCTTTCCCGTCCTTCGTGAAGGGAAAGGCATTGACAAGCTCGAAGAAATGCAAAATAAAGCCCTCAGAATTATCTTAGGATGTCCCATGAGCACTAAAGTACTTAATATGAAGAAAGAACTTGGTATACCCAGTGCCAAAGATAGAATAATTGAAGTCAACCTCATGATAGCCCTGAGGCTCGAGTCTGTAGCGGTGAACAGTATCAGTTGAGGTCATGTTGACGATGGAACTTGGTATTTCTTCCTGTCTTCCTCACTCTTTCTCTACTAGGCACTTCACTGGGCAGGTCTATGGGGAAATCTTCTCCTCTCACGCCTTGGCTGGGCACCGCAAGACGATACACCTAACTATCAGTAATCATGCGATGCCAGTTTCTTCAAATCTATTGGTTTTTATTGGCTTATCAAGGATGTCTAAACTGGAATCATTACCAGAAGCTGGCCGTGTGACGTGTAGTCTAGGTTTAGAGGAGCTGGTGTAGTCTACGAGATCCTGAAGCCTGTTTGACTCAGGTGGTGTTGATATACTGTAGACTATGATTGCAGTCGAGGTAAATCTTGGGTTGCTTCATACATATTTTCTGGTTCCACATCACCTTCTCATTCATTCAGCGAGAAAGGTCTGGATAAAGTCAATATGACCTGAGTGTCCACATTGGAGGTGTATGACAGGTCGACGCGCCGTGAACCACATGGCCCGGTCTAACTTGGGATTCCCAGTTGTCCCAAGGGCGAGGCTTGCCAGGTGCGGCGAGTCTCTAACCTTCAATAACCAACTACTAAACACGGTTCTTCAGTGTCTCTTCGTCAGTTCAGGGGTGTACACACCTCCTTATTAATATAACTCACTATGAATATTCTCTTGTATCGCACAAAGCAAAGACTTAAACTTGGTGTTGTTGAAATTCACGTTTTCTGTATTTTTTAAACCATTTTCCTGACTCGGTTACTTGTGGCTGACGTAAAGTGGAAGAAACGCGACCTGAAGCTTATCTTTCCCTGAACACATGTTAACAAGGAAGAAAACTCTCATGTTTATCTCCTTAAATAAACAAAGATTTTTTTTGTTTTTGTTCACCGAAGATTTGGACAAACATGCAAAGTGCATTATCTACTTCGTTCGTGATGATGCTGAAGTTGACCTTGATTGTCCAAGCCTGAGTTTATAGTGATACCATCAATGTCCATGTACAGTAAATCTATCACTTAATTGGTTAACCTAAGCAAAAATACAAAACTACCAAAAATTACACTTATTTTCACCTAGGCTGTTCCTAAACTGGTTATGTTCACATATTTGGTATAAAATCACCCGACAGTTCCTAGGACGAATTATCTACAATAATGTTGTCTGAGGTTAAGTGATCGTACCAAGTTAAGGTCAAGCTTCGGCGTAATGTTATGAGTATCAATTATCGTTCGAACCTTAGAGAACCAGGATCCAGAGCTTCAGGTGATGGTTACAAGACATACATTCACAGCGACTAGGAGAGAGTCATCAATTTAACTGTTGATTGGTGAGGTACAGTCCCCTTCACTAGTGCGTTTACAGGGGCTCGTCAGATTGTGTGCAATGTGGCAACGCTGTGTTTGTTTACATTCAACAGCAGGAAACTCGCAATAGTAAACATACTATGGAATCAAATTAAAACAATATTGAAACAAACATCTCAAAGATAATGATTTCTGGAATGTTTATATGACGAACCCCTGTAAACGCGCTAGTGGAGGGGACTGTACAGCCTCTTTCAAGATTCTTCGAACACTGCTGGAGACAGCTGGCAACTCAAGGCCGTTTGTTTACTATGGTACGCAGTATGATATAGTGCGAAACAACAAAGCCTAACCATTTAAATTAAACAACGGGGAACTAAGTAACCGATCACTTTTACATTTATTCATAATTTTTACGACGTACTATAGTAAACAAAAGGACATTGAGTTGCCAGCTGTCTCCTGCAGTGTTCCAAGAATCTTGAACGAGACTGTACAAACCTAAAACACACACATAAAAACTTAAGTTCCTGAAGTACAGTAATACATCAACAACAACTTGCGTTAGAACACATAAAAAAATATTTATTGTACATGGCTACTTCGATAACTCAACCAGGCGGTAAATATGAAAGAGGTCGGTGCCCGCGCGCTGACGGCTCATGAAAGGAGTGTGTGTGATTACAGTGCCCTCTGAAGGCGAGTATTTATAGACTGCGATAATGCGCTTCTGTCATCAATAACTAAAGATACGGAACATGTAATTTCTAATAGAAAAAGTAATTCTTGTGAAATTAAACTCAATTTGTGTAAAAATCTCCGAGGAAAACCTAAGACAAGGGTAAGACATTGAGCTCAATAAGAAAATGTTTCCAGCCATTCGGTAGTAAAGCATAAACGTCCAAATTCATCAAAATAAAAAATCTATACCAATTCGTTACTGATAAAATAATCGTCATTTTAAACCTTGATATTCACAAGGAATGACGCAACCAAACGAATATTTGTTATCATGGTGAGACGTGTGGTGGGCAGGAAGGCTGTACTGAAGACGATATATTTGTCACAATGACGATGGTTAAACGGTTACACCGCAAATTCTTCATCCACTAAGTCTATTCATTCATTATTTCCATTCCTTTATCCAATTAAACTTAACCTTATTTTGTTTTTGTTTTCTTACTTCTGTCTTTAAAATCGTAGCATATCAAGATACAAAACAGAATTCTAAGTAAATACATCAGCCGGAGAGAGATTGCAACCTAGTCGGTGGTGGCGGCCTCTCCTACAAGACGAGAATCTTAGAGCAAGGCGTCTCATTTATACTCACCTGGCCAGTGGTGATAAGTCTTCCCTTCACTACCGCTTCACCCAGACACCTCTATCCCTTACCATAATCACTCTACCAAGGACCTAAACTGCCATATATTGCTGGTGATTGTAGATGCCAAGCAGTTGTCGAACCATAACAAGAATGAGTTTTGAAGTGAAATTCATTACAATCGGACTCAACGAGTGGCCATAAAAAGATAAATAACTGCTTAGAATAATTGAAAAAACTTCACGACTCTTCCTGTCGTTTATCACTGATTCGGGATTATGTTTCTGGTAAGGTGTTTGTTGTTGTGTGCGGTGAGCCCGAGTGTCCTCCAATGTGTTCTCGAGGCCAGACAAATGGTCACGCGCACACACTCTGGCGTAAATTATCAAATAAATTACAACGATGATAAGTCAATCGAACTTAGTAGCATAAATACTGACTCAAATACTATATATAGAACAGACAATCTTTATAAAGAAAATCCTAAAACTGCTCAAGGCATACAAACTGAACGATCTAGCCTAGCAAGTGAACATCTTCATATGCGCAGCCAAGACGAGGCTGCAGTGCAACTTCGGACCCGCGATGCAATATTTAGGAAACTACGGAAGGCAGGGAAGAGAACGCCAGGTTTTGAAACTGTAACTGCATCTAGTGGCTATTCTCCTGATACATACCTACTGAGGCCCTCAATTACCAACGCAGTGAGTGGAAATCTGCACAACGGCCGGACCTTACAGCAGGAGCTAGACTATCGTCCACCTCTGACAAACTACTTCTCGTGTAACGGTGCGCCAGGAAAACCTTCGGCCAGAGGCACCGCCCCACCCTTTGTCTGTGATCTATGTCCTGTCACCGTCGACGATAAGAACCCGCTCTCTCCTTGTACCGTACGTTGTGTTTCACATTTTTGAGATTTTACAGTCAAGTCGTTTTGGAGATTCCATTATTGTTTAATCTGCAGCTCTCGTTGAAGAATAGTGTGTTACAGCTCACTCGTGAGGATACAAACATCCTAACAAAACATCCATATATTAATATCATTTCCTATCAGGTTCTTAGTAAGTTCAAATTGAATATTGGGTTAATGTATCCAATAACGTTTTCGGATCCCCTGAAGCATTAACCAACTCATCGCTACCTTGGGTGGTTAATATTAGGACAAGTTAAACTGGGGGAGAATTTTCAGGTGATCTAAATTTCCCTATCTGTTTTCTACACTATTTTTTTCTTCACATCTCCAGGTCATCTGAGCGGTCATATACAGTAGTTAGGGTAGAGTGCAGCACCGCGTTAAGATATAGTGTCCATTATTTTTCCTTATAAAACTGAATTATTATATATTTCAAAATTAGTGTTTAATTCCCCAACTTTTTTGTGTTACTTTTCTTCAAATTTCTGTCATTATTTCCACCATTTGTCAGTTTGCTAGCCATTCAGGCAGTCAGTCTGTTCTTTGTTACCACCTTCAATGCTCGGTGTTAGTACAGGAGGAAAACCTGCGATGTTTGGTAGGACAAGGGTCAGACTATAACACTCTTCCCACATCTGACCCGGCCGGGGATTGGCTCCAAGATAAAATAATAATGAAAACTATAAACATACATCCCATTTCTCGTTAGGAAACTCCAATTAATGTGGCATTTCCATATATTACTTAAGTATCCCCAAAAGTTTACATTTTCTTTAGTTCAAACAAGTCTGGTACAGAATAGAAAATTAAGTAATTTGAAGGATAACTAATTTAATTTATAATTTCATTATAGTGTACTATAAGCGCCCGTTGAGGTCTATCTACCCATAGGCCACATCATAAAACAGCAGATTCTTTCTGTTAACGTACATAGATAAATGGCGGGCTGACAATACAACTTTATAATTCGGCCTGAAACTTTTAAAAATTATTATTAAGGTGTTTTTAGCCAGAATCAGAAGGTGGACACTTAGTGTTTGTACTATTTAATTATGTTAGTCCAGATCATATTTCATTAAATATTATTGCTGTAGTCTCACACATTGATGATTACACACAACAGTCTCCTCCGTGTGCTTATTTACTAATGTGGTTATAGTTTAAAATATTATTTTCACGCCTTTCCTTATTATACACCGATTTTGTTGTATACTTCACGTGGGCTCACCTGATTTTCCTCGCATAGGTATTACATAATGTCTGTACAGCTGTCACAAAAAGATCCTTTGCCCCCTGTGGTGACGTTTGCATATATGTGGCAGAGTCGCAATACTAAAGTAAACTTATGAATGAATCTATAGTTGGTGGAAAGGATTCCTTCACGAGACACAGGGACTAGTCAGACCGAGAGCAGACGTGCGAGTCAACTGGGAAGACGTGGACATTGTGAGGCTCTATCCTCCAGCTTCCACCCATCCTTAATAGCTAAACCTCCTCCTCCTGTAGAGGTTTTTTACTCTTTCTCAAGTATAGAGGGGGTGACTAAGGTTGTCCGCCGGTGAGTGGTGGCCTTATGGTTAAGTTAGGTGACTGGTGACAGACAGCCTGAAAGTCATCAATGTCGTCCCCGTTCAGGTGGACATCAAATTCAATAACAACTCAGTGTGAGGATTTATCGCCCACATCGAGATAGAACACATGAGCAAGAAAGAGCTGTAGGAGTTACAAGGAGAAGAACTCGTCGTCGAACGTAAACTCACAACATCCGACGGGGACTCCACCTTCGCTGTGGTTGGATTCTTCCGCTAACTACCAGAGACAGGTACACTGGGATGGGACACAGAAACACTATATACCAAGACCGAAGAGATGTTGTAGGTGTCACAGATATACCGACACCCAACAAAGAAACGCAAGGTCCCAGATAAACAAATAAATAATAAAATAAAAACTAGTGATCATTTGAAGATTAGACACTCGAGCTTATTTTATCTAATGATGAACTACACTAACCTAACCTCCTAAATATAGCGTTAGGGTATTTAATGGTCAATTGCTGGGGTTGTTAATCTTCAGGTGGTTCACACAACTCATGTCTTTATTACACCATGTGATAAATGACCAGACATCATGGATTCTCCGAGCAGGTAAGACATCATTAAGACCATACAGGTTCTTGAGACAATAACTCTACACCTGTTTAATAAAAGTCTCGTTAGTGTGTTTTAGTGATAAGGGATTAACAAAAGATTTTAACCCTTCCTCATAAAATAAAAGTCGAACTTATTGTTGATACTTTAAAGCTAAAATGATCCTGAATTCGTAATAACCTTATAATCTAGTCATCCAAGTGACTGATTGATAAGGTAACACTGATAGCAACTCATATCACTCTTGTCTAACCTGTACTTAGTGACGGAGACTCTTGGTGTTATTTTGACCTCTAACATTACCTGAGAATAACATTTTTTAAGTCTAGGTTCTCTCCCCGGGAAGATGTTATCGAGAACACGTGTACAACTCCAAGCTTATGGACTCTCTTAAGTTATCGATTTTCTACTTGAAGTGTTTCTTGTGGAGTATGTGTGTTGTTCTCAGTGTTTGAGTCTTCCCTACCTGTTGATGTATTCCTAAGCCACAACAACTAAGGTCTTGTTGATGTTTCTCTAGTTCTATATTGGCCGAAGTAGTGGATAGACAAGCACACATATGATGAACCTCGTAAATAAAATGGATCAACTAACAATTCGACCACATCAACTGAAACACCTTAATGCTTTCTGAGAGGTTTGGTTAAGTTAGGTTAGATTAGTATTGGGTTAGGATAGGTTAAGTGAACGTTAGATTAGATTAGGTCAGGTCAGGTTAGCATTAGGTTGACTTTAGTTAGCATTAGGTTAAGTTAAGCTACAAATAGGGTGGTTAATATTAAGGTAAAATAAGCTCGGGGTTAATCTTAGTGAAATAAGCTGGGGTTAATCATAAGCTGAAATAAACTGGGGGTTAATCCCCAGGTTGACCAATAAAAAATATCACTTCCTCTTACAAGGCAATATACCATTTGTAAAGCTTAACCAGGTATTAATCAGTTAATTACAGAAGGTAATAATAATTAGGTAGGTGACATATTTGATACCAATTTATCAAGGGGTTCTCAGATCTTTGTTCATTAACGATGTAAGTTGACCCTTGAGTGACACATATGTATGTTGACCCCTGAATGACACATATTGGATCAGAGTTGAAGTCACTTAAGCGTTCTGAAAATTGTGGCACACGAGAGAGGTTGTATCAGCCTGAGTGGATTGTATTCACCAGGTGATCGTTTACTTGAACACGAGTAATTGACTTTACAGGTAAATAGCTTTTTTCAGGTTGATATATTTCATGATAATTTGTACCTCTGAATAATATATCCTGCCTGAAGCTTCAATATACAATGGCGTGTGTGTGTGTACAACTCTCCCAACGTATGCTAATGTGTGCCACCGTGTGTACGCAGTGTGTGGGTAACTCCGGCTCTGGTGCGGGAGAGATCAGCATCACCTGTCCTCCCACCACTGCCACCACGGAGCAGCTACACGATCTCTTCACCAACACAGATTTCTTTACTAGCCAAGTCTTCAGGTGAGTCTTGAACACCTCAGCCTCGTTCATCATCTGTCTATTTAACGTGTATTAAAAAAAACTGTTTACTAACCTCAATCAAACGAGAAATTCGATTTAACAGGCATTGACAAATCTTGATATCGCATAAATGAAAATATATACTATGACATTCTATTAGTAAATTATTCCCTTCGTGGTTTATTGTAAGTGTGGTAAATAAATTCTTTCTTATATCCTTAAATTAAAAGAACAAATCAAACTTCAATCCTTTGAGACCGAGTTTATATAAGAATAGCTATTATGATTTATATTTTTTCAGGTTCCTTAATCAGTAGTTGGTGTTCTCAGGTTCACTCTACAAGGATCCAACATGAGCGGGGTGTTAAGCCAGGAGCTATGGGGAGACCTTCAGTTTACTCAGGTGCTGATCATGGACAACAAGATCACCCACGTCGACAACAAGGCATTTAACAGCTCAGCCAGTACTCTCACATTCCTTAATCTTGGTTAGTAATGTTCTGAGCGTCAAGGTTTGTCAGGACGTGCAAACTCATACTTAATCATCCTTATGCAATCCTCCCCTCACCTCTTCTAATTAATGGGTCACTTAACCCTACCTGAGAACGTTTGGTTAGTTTATGGTTAGGTTGAGTTAGAGTAGATTAGACTAGCATTAGGTTAGGTTAAATTGGGTTGGGTTGGGGTGGGGTGGGTTGGGTTGGGGTGGGGTGGGGTGGGGTGGGTTAGCATTAGGATGGTTAATCTAAAAGTGAAATAAACTGAGGGATAATATTCAGGTGATTATCCTTAATTAAAAATCGTACTTTAGACACAGGTGAACTTAGCCTTATCCAAACTGGGACTCGTGGAGATTCTGACCTCTATATGAACAGGTATGGGTCTAATAGTGTGAAGTTTATTCTAATAACCTGACCTCACTTGAGTTTGAACTCTGGTTGTATTCCATGTTACCTGTCCTGGATGGGAAGGTCAGACAATTAACTATAAACAGTACTTGACCTAATGTGACACGTTGGAAAATATCAAGTTCCTCCCACCATCACATTGAGCCTCTGTGGGTTTAGGTCAATCACGGGGCCTAACCTTTAAGAGCCTCTCCTGGGGCCTAGCTCTCCTGGGGCCTGGCTCTCCTGGGGCCTGGCTCTCCTGGGGCCTGGCTCTCCTGGGGACGACTTCTCCTAACACCTAGATTCCCTCCCAAGATGTTGTCAATGCAAAGAATTTCCCAAGTGATCCTCCTAAGACATAAACGACCCTCTTCCCCTACACACACAGATAACAACCTCATCAGCTACTACGTGACGTCAGGGATAGATGACCTGCCTAAACTGTCTACCTTGGTGCTCAAGAGGAACCGCATCCCTATTATCTTCACCAACGCCTTCAACTACTCCTCCCTCGGGGTACTTGACCTCTCCTCCAACATCATTGATACCATCGGCAAGAACGCTTTTGCAGGTAGTGTAAATTATAAAGGAGCAGAGAGAGAGGGAGGGAGGGAGTGGGAGAGTGAGTGTTTGGAGAGGGAGAGTGAGTGTTTGGAGAAGGAGAGTGAGTGTTTGGAGATGGAGAGTGAGTGTTTGGAGAGGGAGAATGAGTGTTTGGAGAGGGAGAATGAGTGTTTTGAGAGAGAGAGAGAGAGTGGTAGAATGTCTGAGTGTTGGACAAAAAAGTTATCTCACAGCAAGAGTTAAGGACACATTATTATATAACCTGCTTATAAGAGTAACCTCAGTAATTATACCCGTAATTAATAAATGCCTCTGTTGTTGCTTTTTATTAACTCACTTAGTATGAGTAATTTTTAGCAATCTACTCACATTCTGTAAACTTATTTGACTTTATACATAAGCAAGATCTATCTCTAGTTATAACTGTTGCCGTCAGATTTGATGGGGGCGCCACTCAAAGGATTCAGATATCTCAGACGCAAGTGATCAAACAGGAATAGTAGTCTTATTATACTGTAGATATGGTGAAAGTAGATGTAGAGTAGAGTCTAATATCGGTTAAATATTGTAGAAGATGAAGAAAGGATGTTTGAGAGAAATTAATATAAATAAATTTGGTTTATTCTACAGCACTGGATAATCTTCAGTACCTGTACCTCAATCGCAACCTTCTAACGAGCATCGACGAGGATTGTTTCCACTTCTTTAACCATAATCCCGTCAACTACCTCACCATAGATCTCTCCTCTAACAAAATATCTTATATCAAGTCAGTTGTCGTCTGCTTCCTCTTTCTCCTTCACTGTCATACCCACTTCTGTGTTGATATTTATGTTACAGTACGAGAAATTTATCAGATACTCATACTTGTGAAACTTATTCTGTTTTATGTTGTGTATAGGTTAGTTTAGGTTAAGATATTGTTAAGCTATGTTAGGTTAGGTCAGGTTAGGTTAGGTTCATTGTAAAATTAATGAAATGTAAAAAAAAAAAAATTATCTTAGCTGAATAACTCGACCTAACATACGCAAAATATATATACAATATAAACCGAAAGATTTGTCACAGGTGTCTTACAGGTATTTAATAACATATGATTAAGTGAAAAAACCTAATCTCATGTTACTAATAATTATGTTACTTTTAAGTCGTAAGTTTGACCTCAAAAAACAAACTACATCTTTGTTTATTGGTGTTATAATGTTTTACTGCTCTTTAACAACTAAAATCTTTAAGCATATATCATAAATACGGATCACCTGAAGATTAGACATCCCAGTATATTTACACCTGAAGATCAACCACCCTAACACTACCCTAACCTAACCCTCTTCAGGTAACAATAAGACAATTCATTAATCGTCATAAACCAAGGTGTCTAATCATCAGGTAATCCATAAATACAGTAGCCATGATGATGATAAACTGATGATGGTGGTGATGGTGTTGTTACAGTGAGAAAGCGTTCGGTGGGCTACGTAACCTCCAGATCTTCCTCAAGGACAACCAACTCATGACCATCTCAGAGAAAATATTTCACCCCATCATCATCGACAGCCAGTTTCATGTCTACTTTACCTTTGATGGTTCGTTTTTAAGTGTTGGTTAAGTTCTCGGCATTTTTATCTTCTTAAATTTCATTCATTTGGTTGTTCTGTTTATCTTATAGCGAGTTAATATCCGATTTACGATAATACACCAACTGTATCCGATTTACAATGGCTTACTGTCCGATTTAAAGACGATTGTTCTATTGACGACTCACTTCCCTGATTTATGGTAATTTTATATCGGATTTACAACAACTCATTATCCGATTTACGATAACTATCCGATTTACGACTCGGTATTCAATTTACAGTTACACACTAAATCCTTTTCATCAATTTCTCTCTAATCAGTATTATGTTTCCCATCAAGTCATTGTTTTAAGGGATTCTAGTTATCATTTCTTTTCTCATTTCACTATTATAGTAAATTTACACCAAAAGAGACAGAGAGAGAACCAGTAGATGACAGAAAACGAAGGGTCAATTACCTTAGTTTCTTCTTCTTCTTCTTCTTCTTCTTCTTCCTCTTCATCCTCCTCTTCTTCTCCCATTTCTTCTTTCTCTTTTCCTTCTCTCTCTTCACTCCATTCATACACAATCAATGTTATTTGCCTGAAACAAAAAAAAAATATATGAACACATTACAATGGAAATTTTGACTAAATTAACATATATTACAACTAGACTCCTTTCTAATACAAGTTCTACAGTAGGTATATGTAGGGTGCCAGTTCATGACTAATTTGTGCCTAACCTAACCAAACCATCCCAAACCAGACCAGACCAAACTAAACTAACATCATTTTATCCGACAGGGAACGCGATTGTGTGTGACTGTGATATCATGTGGATAATAGATGACTCAGCCATCTTAAGCTGTTTTGACAACTTCCTGTGTGCCAATTCCAATGTTCCTGTTTACGCATTAGACCCAGAAGATCTCGGCAACTGTTCACAACCATTACCCCTCTAAATGGTGGCAGCAGTGTGTTTGTTATGGTCAAGAGAACAGCTACATCATTGGTCCATTTTGTTAAATAAAGGAGTATCATCAATGCTGCAATTTCTTTAGCTTATTAGAGAAGGTACATCAATGGTGCATCAACATGAAGGTAGCATAACATCACACACATCACCACAAAGGCAGTATAACATCACATACTTCACCATGAAGGTAGCATAACATCACAAACGCCACCATGAAGGCAGTATAACATCACACACGCCACCATAAAGGCAGTATAACATCACACACATCACCAGGAAGGCAGTATAACATCACACACACCACCATGAAGGCAGCATAACATCACACACGCCACCATAAAGGTAGTATAACATCACACACATCACAGTGAAGGTAGTATAACATCACACACACCACCATGAAGGCAGCATAACATCACACACGCCACCATAAGGGCAGTATAACATCACACACATCACCAGGAAGTCACTATGATGTGATGTTGACAATGTGGTCGTCACGTGATGGACAAAAGCACCATTTTGTCTCACCAAGATAACAAGATGATTATCTGTATGTCGCTAATCTTATAATCCAGGTAAGTGATGACGAGGAACCTGAAAAATATTCCTATAATCCAGCCCCCCTCCCTAATATTATAATGAGTATCTGTTGACCTCATGATGTCACTCCCCACATTACCTTTTAAATTAAATGTAATAAATTCTAAAACGTTATTAACAGTTATTATTGACAAACTAATATATATCTGGGGGTCAAGTAATTAACAGGTGATCTTGACTAAATATGGCTATCTTTGGTCTTGAATTATGTCAGTTATGTTAATGTGTTATATTACATAAAATGAACATAAACTGAGTCTGGAACGTTTGAGTAAATAAAGACAGTCTTTGCTAACTTTATGTATGTAAGGAAATCAGTATTGTTTTCACACACGCACACATACACACGCTCGCACGCACACACAATGTCAGTGACGTCACCTCACAATAGTCCCTCAAAACTTAACTATAATCCTGTGACGTCTGATTCATTATAATTTTCTACCAGTTAAGTCCTGCATCAACATTTAGTCCTTCGAATACACGTACCGTATTGTACAGTACATGTTATATCGGGTCGTCTTACTCACGTGAATGAATAAACATTAATTCTCACAATTGTAAAGGTTTATGTCAGGTTGACCAATTCTGGGTCACTTTACACGAGTGTATCTCAACCAATTAAAGCAATTTTACCTAAATAAACTGACCTGTCCACCTGGGAGTGACCGTGACTGAGGTCGAACTTCACAACACAGGAGGGGCCAAGCTTCCCCGGGTGGCATATCCTCCAGGTCGGCAAGGGTGACGGGTCCGGAGTACTCCATAACGCCCCTGGACACCACGACGGTGGGGTCAATCAGCGTCGCAGAGTGGTGGAGTAGGGTAGAGGTGTTGGAGGGTGGTTGGGTTATTTGACTTGTAAGGGCACAGGCGAGATGGGGAAGGTAAGAGGTCACTACCATGTCACACTCTTCACTGCGCATGCGCAGACGCGAAAACAACTAACCAGAGGGTCCAGGCAGAAAGTCCAGATATTTTATCCCAAATTCTAAGTCGAAAAACTTGAAATTTCACAAGTGACACTGTGATGGCAACTGGGTCTTACTGTAGTTTTCTGCACAGACTGGAGGTAGTCAACTCACTATATTCGTCAAAAATGGGAATTGTAGGAAGCGCTCACTCACACACAGTCTATGTTGACAACATGCGCACTGCCCACGTCGTCTGTCACCAAGGAAGATACAGAGAGGAACTAGTTCTTCTATGGACTCCCAGTTGTTCCCTGGTAATGAACAAGCTCCCCTGCAGATGTCTCCACCGTCAGCTTCGTGTCGTCTGTTTGTTTATGTTCTTGCAAAAACAACTCCAACGTCTACGAGCCTGACACCTGTTGGTGTCTTCTTAACTTATATTTCATCTACCACCTAGACCCTTATTTAAGGAACATAATTGTTCATATATATATATATATATATATATATATATATATCCCCTGGACTCCCCGCCCACCTGGTACGATGTCCTCCGTAAACTTCCTGACCTCTCGTATGTCTATGGGAAAGGGTCACGGAAAGAGGACATGATTGCTGCCCGTATCATCATTGGGTATGACTTTGCTTGGGAGATTGGTATCCCCGCCTCCCCTGAGCCACGCTCTTGTGCATTATGCAGAAGACCCGACAGCCGCACCCTTATCCACTACCTCCTAAGATGTCCCCACACACAACGCTTCCGTGACGCCTGCCGGACCACCACTCCACGACCCCCTGACGGAGACACGATGATCCTCCCCATACTGGCCAGATATTATGTAAATAACATTGATTATGTGTTAAAGGAATATTCTTCCTTCCTTAGGCTTTAGTAAGCCCCTTTATAATTCCTAAAAGCAAGATTTATAAGTGGACAAATTCTGTATGTAATTCAGTATGTAGCATTAGCTGTGTTGGTACCGAAGATGTAGAAACACTTTAGAGAATTGGTTAAGCAAAATTAACAATTAATAATCGTTGAGACCTATTGAAAAGATATTGTTAATAATATGTTCTTTATGTAAAATTAAGCTCTACCCCAGAAAGTTGCCTATGAGCATTAGTTATGTAAATAGTGAAGCTTGATGGATTAAGCTTCTGGTCGTGTGTATGGGCCTCTCAGCTTTGGGTTATGTGATCAGAGGTGAGGTCAGTTTCCTGTGACAGTTTCAGGTTTTGAGTGTAAGTACAAAACAACAAACTGGTTCTTATTTAACGATGTTCTCAGTTCACACGACATGAAATTTGGATTATTGAAGCATGTCTTACTGTATTTTCTAGCCTGGACATATAAGGTTTACAGTAGAAGGAACACACGGAAGGTGCTATCATTCTACCTTACCAATGGTGAATGAAAAAGACTTTGAATGTGTATAATTTTTTGTGTCTCGGTAAAACAAATTTATTGATACATTTCTGATATTATAATATTGGCTTTATATATGACTTTGTAGATGGGGTCATGTGTCAATTCTTCTATAAGAACATAAGAATGGAGGAAACTGCAACGGGCCTATTGGCCCATACTGGGCAGTCCCGAGGGAGTGCAAATTAAGATGCTTTAACCTGTCTCTATACTCAAGGTTCCTAATGCCCGGGATTAGTCTTGTCATTCTCCTCTGAATTCTTTCCAAGGATTCTATATCCATTCTGTAATACGGTGACCAGAACTGAACTGCATAATCCAGGTGTGGTCTCACCAGCGCAAGATACAGTTTTAGGATGACCTCGCTAGTCTTGTAACTAACACTCCTTTGTATGAACCCAAGTACTTTATTAGCCTTGTTACGAGCAAAATCACATTGTTTACTTGGCTTAAGGTTCCTACTTATCATTACTCCTAAATCTCTTTCGCAGTCGGATTTCTGAATGGCATCGTTGTTCATCTGGTATCTGGTTTCCCTGTTTACGTCTCCTATACTGAGTACTTTACATTTGTCCACGTTGAATTTCATCTGCCATTTTTCAGACCATTCGAAAAATTTGTTTAGATCTTCCTGTAGTTTTGCCGAGTCCTCGTCAGATTTAATAACACGTCCTATTTTAGTGTCATCAGCAAATTTACTTATGTTGCTGTCTATGCCGATATCTATGTCGTTTATGTATATAATAAATAATAATGGTCCAAGTACCGAGCCTTGGGGAACTCCACTTGTGACGTTGCTCCAGTGAGATTTAGTGCCGTTAATGCTCACTCGCTGTTTCCTGTCCTGTAACCACACCCTAATCCATTTAAGGATGTCACCTTTGATGCCATGTGCTTCTACCTTTCTAATTAGTCTTTCTTGGGGGATTCTGTCGAAGGCTTTGCTAAAGTCGAGATATACCACATCATAGTCGTGTCCCTCGTCCACCGATTCGAAAACTGATGAAAAGAATGTTAATAGATTAGTTAGACATGAACGCCCGCTTGTGAAGCCATGCTGGGAATCATTGATCGATTGGTGCTTCTCCAGGTGATTTCGAATAGTTTGAAATGATTGCTTCCAGTAATTTGCCTACTTTGATGTGGAGACAGACCTCCCCGGTAAGTGTGGTAACTACTTCCCTGCTGCTGGTAATGTGTATTATTCTGTACCGTTTATTTTGTCTTCTCTTATGAGTGATTTAGTGAAATAAAAGATGAAAATAAAAGCCATATGCAATGTTTCTTCACTTTAATAATAGTCATCCCAGTAATCAGAGTTCACAATACAACAACACAATCATAAGTTAGGTTAGTTTAGATCAGGCTATATTAGATTATATAGGGTTAGGTTAAGTTGCAATAAATTCCCAGGTAAAATGGGGGGCACATGTCCACAGAGAGATGGGGAAGATAGATACGGAACAGCGTGTAAATATTATGTTGAAGGAAGTTAATTATGTTCCTTGCTATTACCGTCCTCAGGGAGTTTCTGGTAAAAATGGTCTTAAAAGGAACTCCAAGTCTTGATACATCGCTCCAGAACACCAACAGGAGGGGTAGATATTTAACAGGAGGGGTAGATATTTAACAGGAGGGGTAGATTTTTAACAGGAGGGGTAGATATTTAACAGGAGGGGTAGATATTTAACAGAAGGGGTAGATATTTAACAGGAGGGGTAGATTTTTAACAGGAGGGGTAGATATTTAACAGGAGGGGTAGATATTTAACAGGAGGGGTAGATTTTTAACAGGAGGGGTAGATATTTCACAGGAGGGGTAGATATTTAACAGGAGGGGTAGATATTTAACAGGAGGGGTAGATATTTAACAGGAGGGGTAGATATTTAACAGGGGGAGTAGATATATAAGAGGGGGAGTAGATATATAACAGGAGGGGTAGATATTTAACAGGAGGGGTAGATATTTAACAGGATGGGTAGATATTTAACAGAAGGGGTAGATATTTAACAGGAGGGATAGCTTTTCAACAGAAGGAGGTGAATAATCAACAGGAAGAGGTAAATATCGACCCCTGGTGTCTTCAGGATATCTTAAGCATACACAGCCCTACAGTTGCTGCAGCGACGTTCCCTCATGACAAAACAGCAGAGAAGACCGATCGGGAAGAAGCAGATGCCTAAGCAAATTCCACAGCAGGTGAACTCTGGCTGTAAGATCCCGGCCTGTTGGGAAGAGAGATGTTTATTCCTTAATATTTTTATTTATTTTTTTTTACGGGATTAGTCCACCAGGGCACAGGTCAATGACCCACATCAGGGCCTGGGGGCGAAAATATATTAATAATAATAATAATAAAGGGCCATAAATAAATTATGTTAATGTTAAAATGTATTAGAGTGCTCGATCTTGATGTTATGATGTATTACAGTGGTTGATGTTGATGTTATGATGTATTGTAGCACCCCTCAGTCTCTGTCTCCCAGTATATAAATCTCTACACGTCCCACCGTCTCCTTCTCTTTGCAATGTTACCAGACCATCAGCTGACGCCATTGCAGTAACTAATCACAGTTTTTGGAATCGAAACGTAGCGTCACCACAGCCACGCCCCAATAAGAGTTTTTATAAAACCATGCACAGTTGAGGAGCGTCAGAGCTGTGTATTTTCTCTTAGACCTAGGGACGTGTCAGCCTTAGATACGAATTTAATATAACAATTGTGTGCAGCCTACTGATGTTTCTACAAGACTCTCTTCTCTGTATTCCTTTCCAACTAACTCATTCTACTTGTAGTTAATCCACAAACATTATATATTTATTACCTGTGCTTATGATTCTGTATAAACTAAACAGAATATACGCAAACTGTGACAGACACTACAACTACGGCAGCTTGAGACAAATACTAACATGACAGGCTGGGCAGTTCGATCCAGCCACCACTATTATTTGAGGGGCGACCACTGTGGGTTGTGTGGTGACTACGGTGGTTTGGCCCGGATATGCGTAACCAGCGGGAGGAGAACTTTCAAACCCTATGGGCGGCTGTGATGAACTATATGGCGGTGGGTTCCCTGCAGGAGAGAGAAAGACAATATTATTTATACAGATATTTTATTAATTCACTCATTCATTCATTCACTCACACTTACACACTCATTCACCCATTCATACTTACTCACTCAGTCATTCACTCATACTCATTCAATTACTGACCGAACTACCTAACCTAACCTAACCTACAGTAGACTCACCATAGGGAGACCCTGCTGATTGCTTGCTCTCCATCAGGCTTCAAGCTTCACCCTTACACACAACACGCTTCTAATAAGCTGCTGCAGGAGTCGCTGAGGAAGGTTTGTGTCAGTATTTCCTGGTGGTGAGAGAAAATATACATTATAATTCATCGTGTCTTGTATGTTAGGAGACGAAGACTTTATTTAACTCAATCTTCAAGTGTCCTTTGTATTTCATCATAAGACTTGATCAAGGAAATGGATCCCCTTGATATTATAATTAACCCCTGATTAATGTACCTGAATGTTAATCACCCTAGCGCTCACCTAACCTACCCTAGCATAACTTAACCTACCATAACCTAACCTAACCTACCCTAGCATAACTTAACCTACCCTTATATAACCTAATCTACCCTAGCCTTACTTAACCTACCCTAGCATAACTTAACCTACCCTTATATAACCTAACCTACCCTAGCATAACTTAACCTACCCTTATACAACCTAACCTAACCTAACCTAAGCGTTCTTTCAACACACTTGTAATATCTCCTGGTCGACGGGGGGGGGGGGGGGGGGGATACAAATATTCAATGTCAAATTACCTGAAAATTAACTCCCAGATTATATATCACTTTGAGATTAATGAGTTTAATGCTCATTTTAAGGTTCTTCTTCAGGTCATTACGGCGGCAGGTGCGGGGTCACAGGTATACAGGGTGTATTTATGTTAAGAAACTTCGAGAAAGACGGAAAAATAACCCAACCATTTCATCGACGTTGTTAATAAAGTTTTCTGATCTGTTCTTCCTGATTTAGAATAATTGATGGTATTTAATAGAATAATAGAAGTTATGTTGGTATCTGTTCCCTATTGCAATACTCAACTAAGGCACAAATGCTCACCATTCTTATCAGTTATTGTTATCATAAGCTCTGCTTGTACATGACACCAATCGTCCGGATAGCTAGTTCTCTTTATCAAACAATAATAGCGACCCAAACATAATCACGTGATCACCTGCGTCATGCCTGTGTGCCTTACTACAACAGTTAAAAGACAAAAAAAAAAAAGATAATAAAAACAATATATTATATGGGATTATGGAAAAATAATTTAAACAAGTTAGCATGACACTGTTTCACGATTGGATCACCTGATGATTAGACCTACCTTACCTCACCTGATGATTAGACCTACCTTACCTCACCCAAATATTAACCTAACCTACTTTAACCTCCTCTGGTAACGTTTGTGTGTTTAATCTTGAGGTGAAATAAACTGAAGGCTAATATTCTTTTGCTTATTGTTAGTAGTAGTATTATTTAGTAACCTCGAACCCTGTTACAATGGATTACCTTTACAATATTGACTGGTACTCAGCGCTAGGATACTGACATGTAATCTTATCCAGGGGATTTCTATCTGTGTAGGGTGGGAAGGGCTGGTACCTTGGTTGATAACTGTTATCTGTTGTTATCAGAGACACATGACTCGATATTTATAAGCGATTGTGATAGCTTATTCGTGGAAGGGAGATATGGGGGCTAATAGGGGGAGGGGGGGGGGGGTAATGGTGGTGGGGAGGAGGAGAGGTCGTGAAGGGGGTGGTGAGGGAGAGAGAGAGAGAGAGCAACTAATACTCAGTGCTAACACGATCACCCCATCAGAGAGAAAATCTAAACAAATTTTTCGAATGATCTGAAAAATGGCAGATGGAATTCAATGTTGACAAATGTGAAATACTTAGTCTAGGAGATGTAAACAGAGAAACCAGATACCAGATGAACAACGATGCTATAGAGAAATCCGACTGTGAGAAAGCTTTAGGATTGATGATATCTAGGAATATTAAGCCAAGTTAACAATGTGTATTTGCTCGAAACAAGGCTAATAAAGTACTTGGGTTCATACAAAGGAGTTGTTAGTTACAAGACTAGCGAGGTCATCTTAAGACTATATCTTGCGCTTGTGAGACCTCACTTGGATTATGCAGTTCAGTTCTGGTCACCGTATTACAGAATGGATATAGAATCCTTGGAAAGAATTCAGAGGAGAATGACAAGACTAATCCCGGGAATTAGGAACCTTGAGTACAGAGACAGGTTAAAGCATCTTAATTTGCACTCCCTCAAGAGACGTAGAGCGAGGGGCGACCTGATAGAGGTGTATAAATGGAAGTCAGGGCTAAACAAAGGGGACATAACAATGATACTCAAACTATCCAACCAGGAGCGAACTCGTATCAATGGTTTTAAATTGGACGAATTTGATTTAGGCGCGAGATCGGTAAACACTGGTTTGGAAATAGAGTAGTGGATGAATGGAACAAGTTACCAAACATCATCATTAACTCGAATACGCTGGGTAGCTTCAAACATAGGTTGGGTGGATATATGAGCGATAGGAGTTGGGTGTAAATGGGACTGCCCAGTATGGCCCGCTGCAGTTTCCTCCATTCTTATGTTAAGCCAATTAGATCGTAGATTCTATTATCACTTTCCACTAATTGGCCAATCAAATACTCCATCATTAACGCTTATAAACAGATATTATAACGAAATCTGCAAGACACTTATATTAATTAAGGGTCACCTGTAGATCACTCCCCAGCTATTTCACCTGATGAATAAACACCCTAAAGTTACTTGGAGGGGTTACGTTACGTTACGTTACATTACGTTACGTAGGTTAGGTGGGTTAGGTTAGAAGTTACTATAAAAATTCATTTATTTTTGTTGCTGGGTGAATTTCAAGCTTATGAACTCAATGACGCTTCATCAGTTTGTTTTCCCTCTAGCCACTGGAATAACACCTATTTTATTTTTATTTTTATTCCAAGAGTCACCTGACACTTCAGATTTAAGAAAGCAAGAGCTAAAGCTAGGAAAGTTATCATGGAGTGCAAGAGAGGGTCTTGGCGGGCGTTCGTCTCCATTAATATCACGGACACACCTTCTGAGGTATGGTCGGATCAGATCAAACAGGAGAAGGACCTTTATCCCACAGGTGAATAGTGGAGGACGGATTCTCGACGATCCACAAACCATTGCCAACACCCTAGGCCAGAAATTCGCAGATGCCAGTAGCTCCATAAATCAGGATCCAAGCTTAGTTTTGGAAAAGGACGACGGCTCTCACCCGACGGCATTGGGTACAAGATGATTAAACATATTGACCAGGACGAGTTGCTACAAGTGTACAATGAGATCCGGACGTCCACAACGTTTCCAAACTCATGGCACTTTGCCCATGTCATATTGATCCCCAAGAGGGATAGATGCCCTTCGAACACCAACTCGTTCAATCTGATTTCGCTCACAAATTGTCTGTGTAAGGTCATGGAACGTATGATAAAACGTAGGCCAATATATTTTTTGGAAAGTAACAACTTATTGAATGACCGACAGTGTGATTCCCGCCACGGTAGAAGAACACTAGATCACTTATTAAGTCTTCAAACAGACATCTCAAAGGCCGTTTGCAGTATTCTTAGACATCGAAAAAGCCTACGACATGACATGGCGAAATTTCCTCATGAAGAAGCTCAGCTCCAAGCCTTGTATTTAAGCGTACTGTATACTCAGACTAGAAAATGCACAATACAGTACACGAACTAAAAACGCAATAGTTTTATACCTTTATGGGAGGCCGCGTGAGCGTGTGTATGTTACTGAACACTTGTTGATACTGCTGGGCGGGCGAGGCCTCTTGCCCTAACAGTTATCTGGTTCTCTCTCTTATCTCGTGACGTACAGCCACTATGACGTCAGACGGAAAAATACTTTCCTTCGGGTGTTTTAGTGAGTATGGTTAAGAGGCACCAGGGCTCTTTATGATACGTCGGGGATGTGTTCCATGGAAAAGTGACTTATATTCAAGCGTTTTTTAATAAGGATTTTTCCCCATAAGAAATAATGTAATTAGGGATACCTGCGTTCCTACATGTACAGTAATACCCCTTGAAAGCTCAGTAAATCCGCTTACAATGAGGTCATTATATTATATTGTACTGTATAATATCTGAAATGGAGATACTTAACTGACATTATTAATTTTGTTACGTTAACTAATGCATGACGGCTCCATTTGGCTACTTGTATATACAGTATAGATAACTACAGTAATTGATGTATAAATTATGTAATTGGCAGAGGCATAATAAACTACAGTATTATTTACTAAGTGTTGAAGAGAATTGTTAAGGTAAGCACCAAACATCTTGACCAGTACGAGAGAACGAGAGAACTTGCCTGGAGGGAGGCCACCGATGAGTCAGTTGTTTGCCTTTGTAAACAACAACTTGGAATTTAATAACAGGTAATAACTCATCTGGGGTCGGGTGTGGAATGTTTTTTGTTTTTTAAGAAAATTGGTTACTTTACGATAATGGTTTATTAACCTGACACGAAATGAACATAACTAATATGTGAATTATGATGTAGCTGCAGATTGTCGTCTTAGTTAACGGGGTCGAGGGGAGAGACATCCACCCGACCTCCCACCTATACCACATAATTCACTTTTCAGTCTTAATTATTCTTATTTAACAGCTCATTTTCTGAAGCACCGACATATTTCCACAACTTTTATGGTTTCTTATGTAACAATGTCATGCGCGCAGAGGAAATGCTGTAGCTGCAGTATAGTATCCTGTAGCTACAGATAACGCTGCCAGATTGAGATTAGATTGCCTCCGAGGGGGTTAGTTTATTGGGCACCCCTTTACAACCTGTGCAAGGTGAAGCGCAGAAGCGTTTACAGCGCCCATCTGGGAAGTATGCTTAGTTCATTCTTGCCTTTATGACTTGTGCATTAAGGGCGTAAAAGCCTGAAGGGTCATGGGTTTTGTCAGCAAGTTAAATAAAGTGACAGAATGATGAGCTGCCACGCAAGAAAGTCCTTCTCGTAAACGCCTCTTCCATCAATGTCACTTCCTGCGGGGCCTCGAAACATGAGCTCTTCAGATTGTGTTTTTTTTTGGTACTTTATTAAAAAATAGGGTCAATTTAGAGTACCGCACGTCTTCCGTTTATTACTGTTCGGCTGAAGAAAACTGTGGTGACTCCGCCAAATGTGTTGTTCTTCACGTGGTGTACACTGATTATTACTCTTGGACAAATAAGCCGCGTTTTCTAAAAAAGAAATTGCCTCACTATTTTTCTGATGAAACTCGGTAATTTACGTAAAATAACCTATATCACAATGTCGACACAGCTCTTCCGCCTGTTCAGCCATATCTGTAATGAAAATTCAAATCTCCGCTCCCGACGCACCCAAGCATTGTTCATTGGCCAAGACAAAAACTCTCGCCCAATATTATTGTCTCCTATCGCTACAGCCAATAGGAAACTCCCACACCACCCCTGCACATGCTCTGTAGACGCTGAAGAAGTGAAGACGGAGGACTTTCGGAGCTAAGGAGCACTGCCTAAGGGGGTGGGGGGGGGGGGGCAGACCTACTCAGCCAGATGTACAAAAAAAAATCATGGCGACACTTGACTGACTAAATCTAATCATATTGAAAAATTAATATCTCGGTTATCCTTAATTTCCGGTGGAAATAGCATAGAGCAAAAATGTCTTAGAATTGTCTAAACATTACAAAATACATATTAATAACAACGAAAAACAGACCGGTGTAAGACTATAAATTAGAAAAAAAAATATCAGTGATATCGTTCCCAGATAACGCAGCCCATCCATCATTGTTGACTCACTTGCTTCACTTGTCCATAACATCTGTTCACATGTACAGTACATACAAAGTTATGAACAGTGTAAGGTAATTCAGTACTTACAAATATGTTTATGTTATACCAAAGACAACACACACACAGGAATATCTTGTAAACAGTAACAAGTCTTCTATCGTTTGGTGGCCCACTTTAGAGCACTCTATACTAGGCTCGTACAGAGAGAGAGAGAGAGAGAGAGAGAGAGAGAGAGAGAGAGAGAGAGAGAGAGAGAGAGAGAGAGAGAAATGTCACATCCACGAACCAAAGATTTTCCTTCTCGACATATTAGGTGCGCCGGGTTACCCTTCGTGTTTGTGTGTTTGTAAATTACTTCAGGAACGAACCAGAAAATGCCTAAGTAAAGGTATATGGTTGATGTTTTATGTCTTATATTAAAGTAGGTTTTTTTACGTAATTCTTAATCTTACATGAATTTTCTGTTGATAAATTCGAGCTAAAATGTGATAAGATTATACTCATCATGGCTCCTACCGCGGGCTTGATAGTGTACCGTACGTGACTCTTGTCAACTGGTTAACCTTACTACAAAATAAAGCCTAACTACACCCTACCTAACCTAACCTAACAGTAATATCTAGCCTAACCTAACCCAATCACACCTAACCTTTTATTCAAATATTCCGTAAGAAATTCAACTCGTTCATACATTCGTTACCTCACTCATTCACTCATTCACTCACTTTTGAATCATTTTGTTGATGTTAAAGCATAATAGAAGGAGGGAGACAGTACACTCACTAACTTTAGGGGTACCTATCCTCTCTCACATAGGCATTAGTGAACATGATAGATTTGATGCCTCAGCTAAACTCGCGTCGAACAATAACAATGTTGAGTACAATCTGGGACTGTCAAACAGAACCTTAAAAACTGTAATCAGAGAAGAACTTTCTGATGA
Source organism: Homarus gammarus (assembly GCA_958450375.1). Lineage (NCBI taxonomy): Eukaryota > Metazoa > Arthropoda > Malacostraca > Decapoda > Nephropidae > Homarus > Homarus gammarus. The sequence goes on from CAUDMG010001490.1 coordinate 2,078,871, forward strand.
ATTTGAAGCAAGTAACAAGATCACTATATTACAAGATGATGTAACCGCTAGACTAATGTTAGGATATAAGTACCTCTGGCAGTATGTCCCTCAAGAAGATGTAAACAAGACTAAATGTAAAGTGTGCGACCAGACATATGGCCATACACTCCAACACTGTCTTGAAGTGTGAAAAGATAGAACCTTGTAGAGATAGATCCAAGCACAGTGTGTATGTAATGGCACAGCACTTTATCTCTGATGACAAAATAGCTGATATACTAAGGCTGTGTCCACACTTCGCTTCTGGTACCTAATCATAATTCTATGTACCGTTTTAAACAATGTAATGGAAATACTCTGTAACATTCATTGCCATAATATCAAAATCACTGGGGTCTGATAAACACCCTTTGTGGCCTCTACTCTGTAATCCTTTGTGATACCGCTCACAGGATGAGTTTGGGGGTGCACAATAAACTAGCTGCTGTCCGAGGCAAAATTCAAATTCTCACGAGTAGGTAGATTACGTGAGGTTAGGTTAGGTTAGGTCACGATATCTACCTTCATGTTATCAAGCATCTTCACGAGGTTAAGATTCAGATTGTTACTGGCGCCCTTTTCCTACATAAACATACTGTATCTGCCTATTTTCCCTGGGGTGAGTGGCATCACGACTGTCGTAAACTTACATTTTTTTCATTTTTTTTATATAATTAAGTAGCTTAGTCCCTTTCAAGCACAGCCCCCCCCCCCCCCCCCACCTAGAGTCTAGCTTGGGGGCAGTTTAGTGTTCCACAAAACGTACCAACCATTTCTGTCATAATCCTGTACATTGTCTATTATACTTAAGAAATAATACGGTTTATTCGTTTTCATCCATTTTAATATCGATGTTCATAGCGTATAATGACCATCAGAAAAGCATTATTACCTACAGTGTGTCTACAATGTATAATACATCAAACGGGTGATTTTTTGTTTCTTCAAATTTTCCTTGTAACTTGAGGAAGGAAATTAGTCTGCAGTTTTTTTCACAAATCCAGTGGGATTTATCATTGCTCCCGAGTTGGGGTGTCTGTGGCTTCCTGGAATCCAAGGCCAGATGTATACGTTCATTGTTTTAGTCTAACCAACACCAAGAGCTTCCTCACATGCCACTCTTTATTTCCTTGTTGGTGTGTATCAAGCAAACAGTTTTACTTTTGTTACTACACTTACGATGACATGTAAATCATTAATTATAGACGTCTATGTTTTGTTTTTATGTGAATATTTTAGCATAAAATATCAAAATGAAACCTGGAATAGTCCCCCCCGAGAGATAACCCTAATGTTGGTATAGTCATTCAGAGAAAACAAAACATGGTAATGGGAGACTAAGGCAAACATGCTCGACTTATCACGGCAAGTGCACAAGAATATTTAAAAGGATAGTGGGGATTATTCGCTTAATTACTTCCCTCTAACTGAATCCAAATTAAGTAAAGGTGGATTGTACAGTTAGCAGTAGAAATAACCCAAGGAATTGGACCACAGCTCAAGGTGAAAGAAGTCACAAGTCTAGAAAACACCGAGGGCAAACTTTTTCGGAGTGAGTTGTGAACTCTTGGAACAATCTGGAGCTGATTCAGATACTTTCAGGAGCCGGTGCATGCCCAGTACAGTACTTGTCAACACTTAACAGAGAAGTTACCGACCACCCAATTGGCTAACGAGCCGATCAGTGGCGAAAAGGATAAAAGTAGAATAAGAAGACCAACATTTCTGGAGTACTATTTGAGTGATACTAAACACACACATGGGAACGACAATGCACAGAACCTACCTAACCTACCCTAACCTACCTAACCTACCCTAACCTACCAAACCTACCCTAACCTACCAAACCTACGTAATCTTATCTAAATTTCTACCCCCCCCCCCCCCGATCCTCCAGCATATTAAACAGAATGAACTTTGATATCTGGTATCAATGAAAGCAATTTTCTTGAAGCGGCGTGGTGTAATTTTAGGATTTTTGTGGACGTAAGAGAACGATCGGTTGTTGCACTGAAACAAATATTTTTTTGTTCACTGTCAGTTCTCTGCTGCATTTTGAACACTTGCACGTCCTGCCAACTATTCCATGTTGACAGGTGAACTCTTGGAGACAGACTTCATCCTCCACAAGCATAGATAACTAGTGATACGATACCGAACACGACGCGATATCACCAATGAAAAACAACATGACTTTCTTTTCCCTCAGTCCTCCGTGTGAAAAAACAAAAGCACATTAACACACAGTTTAATCAGAATCCAAATATACTTCAAAAGAAACTGGAAATTGGTTTCGAATTCAACTATATGACTGTCATTACTTGTACATAGAATAGGTTTAAGAATCTATTACGCCAAAAGAAAAAATGAAAGGGATTCACACGCAGCCATATAGACTCACGAACCAGGACAGTGAAGGAAAAAAAGACAAGCCAATATCCATGATGGAATATTTACAGGAACTAAATAATTTCTTCTTGGACAAAGCAGCACTGACATGATTTTAGTGTCTTATGATCAGTTCTTCAGCGTGTTTTTACCCTTGTGTGGATATATTAGGTTAATGAGCTAATGAGATCACCTGATGATTTGCCCCCGCAGATATTGTATATTTTCCCCGATTGATTAACCACCCTAACGCTACCTGGGGGATGGTATGGTTAGGTTAATAATATTCAGATAAAAATACATTATCTTCTCATTGGGATAAAAGCAACACGAGGAACGACACTCCGACCATGCCACATTATCTGACTTTTATCTACCGAATTATTTCCATTATCCTCTCGTGTGTGTGTGCGTGTGTGTGTGCGTGTGCGTGTGTGTGTGCGTGTGTGTGTTGGTGTCTCTACTTCTGCAGTTTTATATTAATATTTCAGATCAAGATGTGTGTACTGGATCCCCTGAAGATTAGTCCATGTAGTGATTAAACACCCTAACCTAACCCTAAACCTAACCTAACCTAACCTAACCATCCGTGAGAACAAACATACACTACTGATGGAACAATACTGATAGGCAATGGGCGGTGCTGCGTATCTATCAACTCGTGTGAAGGAAAACAAATGCACACGCAGTCATGACCTCCTCCATTCCCTCTACAGGTAGCGAGTGACTGGTAAGCGAGCGAGTGACTGGTAAGCGAGCGAGTGACTGGTAAGTGCTACAAGTTAATTCTTTGTTTATTTAAAATGTGTTAACCAATTTTACTGTAGGTTGTTCTGATAAAAAAAGACACATTTATAGTAATTTAATGAACATAATGTTGATCATATGTTTACAGTAGGTAATGTGAAGATGTTTTCTGGATCAGGTGAAGTTTTGATACCTCACCTTAGCTTATTTTACCTGGACGTTAATCACCCTAACCTAATCTAACCTAACACTAATCAAACCTAATCTAACCTAATCTTCGCCTTTGTAGTCTATTATTTGATCCATTCGTCATCTCTCTACGAACTGTTAATTTTTCATTTCTCTTGAGTTATTCATTTGTACGTTGAATCAATGTCAACAGTACTTCTTGTTTCTTAAGCAAAAACTACAATATGTTCTCTCATACAGGTGCTTCTGGAGTCAAACGATAGAGCTATTCTACTCAAACTATGGCCAACTATAAAACAGGTAAGATGTAATTAATTAGGATCACCTGAATGATTTACCTGCCCCAGTTTATTTTCACCTGATGATCAACCGTCTTAACATTACCTGGAGGTGTTTGGTTAGGTTAGTTTGTGAGTGGTTAGGTTAGGCTAAGTTAACATTTGGTTAGGTTACGTTGTAATTCTTGTTAGGTTAAGGCTAATTTTAAGCTTAGTTAGGTTAAGAATGTTTTTGTTTGGGGAGGGAAGAATTAAATTTTATTCATATAAAAGTAAATATTCTTACATTTAAACGTACACATAAAAAATTCTTAACGTAACTAAGCTTTAAAATTCCCCTTAATTAATCTATCCAACCCACGCCCACCCACGCCCCTTTATATACTCCAGCTGTTCATGGGCAGGAGGAGAAGGGGAGGGGAGGGGGGGGTGTCTCCAATCTCTCACCTCCCTCCCTGATACACTGGAACGTAGTAGATTCATTCGATGTGTCAAGTCATGCTCAAGCTCTCACAGCAACCCACACCAAGGTAGCAAGCAGTACGCCACGAGTGTTCTTTAGACAGCAATACTTGTTACACTACTTATCGACCTATCCATCTACCTATCTACAGAAGAGCTGCCCCCGCCCTACAGCACCAACCCCTCTGATGTAAAGGTAACAGTAATTGAAAGCGGTGCCTTAGGGTACGACTCGTCAGACTACAGGGTGTATCAACAACAGGTGATCACCACGCAGCCTCAGGTGATCAACGCTCCCATTGCCGTAGTGTTGGAGACGATCTGCCCTACCTGCCGGGTAAGTCTGTCTGTCTATCTGTCTATGTTGAGTCTGTCTGTTTCTTCTTCTTGACCTACTGGGTAAGTTTGTCTATGTCTGTGTCTTAATTCAGATGATAGATATATAAATAGATAAATATAGATAGATAGAGGAAAAAAATAATTACTTTCTAGCTAAACAAATAGAGAGAGACAGAGAGATTACAGACAGAAAAATATTGTCATCCATCCCGTCTCCCCAACAGGCTGGCACACTGCAGAAGGAGTTTACCTGCTGTGGTATTTGTCTCGGGGTATTCTTCTTCCCGCTGGGTCTGCTGTGCTGCTTCCTCATGCAGGAGAGACGCTGCAGCAACTGTAGGATGTCCTTCGGTTCCGTCTAGATGTAGAAGGAGTTAACAGCACTGCCTCCCTCAACAGCACCTACCTAGCACGTGCCTTCACACAGCACCTAGCAAGATAATCAGTGGTAATAATACAAAGAACATTCAGCTAAGATATCAAGTGATAGTGTCAGGTAAATAACACTGTCAATCACATCATATTACTATTAATGGTAAAATAACAAATTATTCAAAACAAACAGAGTTTTTGCATTTTACTTGTGAATTTACAGTTATGAATTTACGAATGGTCAGATACAGCTGCTGTTCCGTATGAGGGCTGCAGTGAGCTGTGCTTTCGTTGCCCTAATCACTAGCGTAAGGAATTCTACTCAGTTATAACAACAAATATAAATTCCATCATTAGAATCTTTATCACAGCATATTAAAGATTATTCTGAATCTTATTGACATGGAATTGGGAAAAAGTGGCGTTGCAATATACTCCGCAAGAGGGCAGGCAAGTAGAGGCTGCTACTACAACCCTAATAATTATGTATTCGAGGTAGAGATTTTCAAGCAGCAAACCTTCCTCCCGTCTTGCAAGTTTAAGAAATCGGGATAACTATTATAGGTTTAAATTCACTAACAAAAATACATAATGTTATATACAATTAAATAATACATTAACTAAACAGAGATATATTTTAACTTTGAAAAGGAAGAATGTTTACAGGATAAGTAATTAACTTTGCCTCTTAGGAATAAACACAACTGCCTAACACTACATTATCGAGTACTGTATCTTGCACAATATTCTAGTATCATCATTTATTAATTTTCTATCAAAACTTATTATTATGATATGAATTCAAGTTTGGATGTTGGCAGAACTTCACAAATACAGTATATTGGAACAGTATACCTGCGTTGTCTATACGTGTTGAACTGTGTTATAGGACATTAAGAACATAAGAATGGAGGAAACTGCAGCGGGCCTATACTTGTCATGGGAATAATGTTCCATAACACAAGAGAAGATAAACACCAATATTCATAATACACTATAAACTGCTATAATATATTACGTATTAAACATATTCACACTATATACACAGATAGGTGAAATGAAAGTACATCAACTGACAACCAACACCAGTACAAAAAGACAAGAACCTTTAACCCTACAATTAGCACATGGAATAACTGTTACCTATCACAATATACATTATAATTAGAACCCTAATCCAAATACACAAAGTAAACTTAGCTGTGAGGTGACCACTCAGTAGCACAAACACAAAACCCTCAGAGCCAGTCAACACGTCAGGAAGCCAGGGTAGGGAGTGTGTGACTACCATTAGACCTCCCAATATCCTCACAGTTGCCAGGTTGTTTATTACTCACTACAAGGATGTAAACATTGACACATATATTACATAATTTACAATACAACAATATATTATATAACCTACAATAAGACATATCAGAAACAAACATAATATAAAATAATATAACACTTGTTAGATGAAAAGAATAAACAATCATATAATGAATAATTATTTCTTTCAAGGAGCTGTCTATCTAGGTACTGTCACAACTGTATACCTGCATTGTCTATATACATACTCAACTAACTCTAAACTTGTGTGATGATTTTACTGAATAAATATCCATCTATATCTGTATTTTTCATATTATCATTTATATTATTATTCATGTAGTTCGCTCTATAATTATCTTCCTTATAAAGACTTAATTACTGAATCAAAATTAATGTTATGGATTACAATATTAGTTTGAAGACCAGCTGACATGTTGTGACGTCAAATAGTAAGGTTTACGACGCTGAGAGGAAGTACATTACCGCAGCTTCCGTCCATTACAAATACTATGGGTGAAAAGCCCCCGCCCTACACTTTTATCCTGACGAAGGTACTGTTCTTGTTCTACAATTACACTGATAATACTAGCCCTGTTGAGGTTAGGTTAGGTTAGGTTAGGTAAAGTGAGAGGAAGAATGGAGGACTGATTATACTGAAGAGTTTAATGTATCAAAGATGAGTTATATGGTTTGGTAATTCCTTTTTTGTGGGTCGTTTAGTGGGATAGTTTGGTGTGTGTGTGTGTGTGTGTGTGTGTGTGTCTACGTACTGTACACGAATTACGGTATTATGATGTAGTCAAGAGTTTTTTTCCCTGATAGAGGTGACGCAAAAACAACTATCTCTGGGGAGGGGATGGGTGGGGTAGAGGCGAGCTTGGTACAGGGGGGGGGGGGGGGGGGCGAGCTTGGTACAGGGGGAGGGGGGCGAGCTTGGTACAGGGGGGGGGGGGGGGTGAAGCCATGTTAAAAAAAGACGTATTATTGACAATTGTTTTCTCTTTATTACGCATTTTTCAATCAATTGTGAAACATTTATTTTTTTCTGAGTATATTTCATTTTCCCCACTTGCCCGAGATATATGAATAAAGTACTTACGAATGTCCAACAGATGTCCACTATGTCCAACAGATGTCCACTATGTCCAACAGATGTCCACTATGTCCAACAGATGTCCACTATGTCCAACAAATGTCCAATATGTCCAACAGATGTCCACTATGTCCAACAGATGTCCAATATGTCCAACAGATGTCCAATATGTCCAACAGATGTCCAATATGTCCAACAGATGTCCACTATGTCCAACAGCTGTCCACTACGTCCAACAAATGTCCACTATGTCCAACAGATGTCCACTATGTCCAACAGATGTCCACTATGTCCAACAGGTGTTCCTTCAACTCACCTAACATACGTTCCTCCACAGGTACTTCCATTAGTAGCTATCTGGACATGATAGATTAATTACCTTATCCACTTATTCCTTCACCAGGTACCTCACTCCTCCTGCGTCTCATCAACCACAGACGAAGATATACGCACCACTAAGGGCCGTTCCTGAGGTAGTGGGGTGGATTGGTGTTTGTCCAGTATGCAAGGTGGTGAAGTGTACGAAGTGGAAGAGGAAGTTAGACCTGACTGATCACAACAGAAATAATTTACGAGAGGTGTCAATGTGGTGCCAACGTGGTGTCAATGTGGTGCCAACGTGGTGTCAATGTGGTGCCAAAACAGATTTAACATGATACTAAAATAGGTAGGAATAAGTGTATCTTCTTTTTTCTTTCGTCTCTTCCCTCGCCTCTCCTCCTCCTTGTCTTCTCTTCCTCTTCCTCTTCTCCTACTCCCTCCTTCAGTAATATAACTTTATCACAAATAAAACCTCAATTAAAAAAATCCTGTAAATCACTAAAAATAATTATAATAAAAAATAAATTCTACTAATATTTTTGTCATCGAGAAATACTATATAGAATAAAAATGGAAATACTATATAATAAAATTTAATATTGAATTTTATTATTATCATTATTTTTACTAATAAATTTTAACAACTAATGAGAAGTGAAACCCAAAAAATTACAAATGACATAACAATTTGTATAATTAACTGACCAAATAACACTAATTAACTGACCAAATAACACTAATTAACTGAACAAATAACACTCGCTGAATCATAATAATAATAGATTTCAACACTACATATCTTTACGAAACATCAAATTAATAAACAAACACAGTATCATAATTATCTATGTTCAATTTGCATAGTGACATGCAGGTAATGTGCTCACTGTGGCTGAGGTAATCACTAAATTGTACAGTGATAGCTGAGGTGTACAGGTCCTCTAGTCTGTCAGTCAGTGCGTCTGTGGCTATCAGCAACCACTGTAACAACCTGTGGCCACCCTCAACAACAACCAGCAAAAACAATATAAACCAACAACAATAACAACTAAATCTTCCAGCGTGACTTGTACCATCTGTCGGTAAGTCCCACAATGTATTCCACCATGGCGACTGTCTGTACTAGTGTTCATCAACTTGCCCCTTCTGTAAGCATAATTAACACTAAAAATATTATTCTTTACTAAATATAATATAGAACAAGTTAATTAATAATGCTTTGGTTAGGTTAGGTTAGGTTAGGTTAGCGTTAGGGTAGACGAAGTTAAATTTGGTTAATTTAGGTATAGAAACAATATAATCATCATTTGTTTATGCCCAGTTTGGTGATAATTATTAACTTGGTGTAAATCTACCACCAGTTATGGAGGACCAGAATGGCTGTCTAGCTCTAGGTAACCAAGACCAACCACCATCCCCTGTGCACCTACCACTATTACTGAGGGACCACCACGATCCACCACCATTCCCAAGTAATCAACAGAACCCACCACCATTCCCAAGTGAAGAAAAGGACCCACCACCATTCTCAGGTGATCAACAGGACCCACCACCATTCCCAAGTGATCAACAGGACCCACCACCATTCTCAGGTGATCAACAGGACCCACCACCATTCTCAGGTGATCAACAGGACCCACCACCATTCTCAGGTGATCAACAGGACCCACCATCATTCTCAGGTGATCAACAGGACCCACCATCATTCTCAGGTGATCAACAGGACCCACCATCATTCTCAGGTGATCAACAGGACCCACCACCATTCTCAGGTGATCAACAGGACCCACCACCATTCTCAGGTGATCAACAGGACCCACCATCATTCTCAGGTGATCAACAGGACCCACCACCATTCTCAGGTGATCAACAGGACCCACCACCATTCTCAGGGAACAACCACGATCCACTACCTTCATTTGGGGACTTTCAAGACCCGATACAACTACCACCACTCCAGAGGGGCTCAGGTTCTGTGATGCTGATGACAGGAAAAGATTGTCCACGATGTAGGGTAAGTTTGCTACTACTAATACTACTACTACTACTACTACTACTACTACTACTACTACAAAATCAGGTTGCTTGAGTATTATTAATGTTATTTATGGGAATGATAATGATGATGACAAAGTTAATACTGCACCGCCACACACACACACACCCCCCCCCCCCACACACACACACACACACACCCACACACACACACACACACATCATAAACCAACAGAAAATAACTAAGTGTCTTTATATCAATACAGGTTGGGACGCTACATAAGGAGTTGACGCCCCTAGGGATATGTCTGGGAGTGTTTTGCTTCCCCTGCGGCCTCATATGTTGCTACACCCTCAGGAAGCGGCGCTGTGATACCTGTGGAGCGCTGTTTTGAGCACACCTGAAGTATAACCCCTCCAGGACATCTACAGTGACAGAAATAATACGTTGTTTGGGTCCAGTGAATACAGTGATCTTTAAGACATAGATGAATTGGGCACTTAACCTAACCTAACCTAACCTAACCAAGCGTAACCTAACCTAGCCAAAACCAACTTATATTAACTTAACCTAAGACTGCCTAAGCTAAACTAGCCTAACCTAACCCCATCTAACCTAATCTAATCTAACCAAATCTATCATAGAAGTGACTGACCACGCCCATATTGTGAACTAACCAATCAGCGAAAAGAATAAAAAACGATTCTGATTGGACACTCAGAATATACTCCCTGCAGATACAAGCAAATTTTGGATATTTACTTTACCCACAACCCGCTCTGACGTGTGTAGTGTAGTGTAGTGTAGTGTGGTGTAGTGCAGTGTGGTGTAGTGCAGTGTGGTGTGGTGTGGTGTGGTGTGGACACATTAATAAAGTAATTAAAACACTCGCCATCAATGTTAGTGTCAGGTGTCATATGAGGTCATTTGATAGCGTCAGGTGTCAAGTAGGTAAATTTTCTCAGTAAGTTAAACATCTATTGAGCTAACTGGCGCAGCTAATGCAATTATACACTATTGTACTGTGCGTTAACCCCACAAGGCCGTCTGTCTGCCAACCACCAGGAGATTCTGTCAATTTGTCTGTGTCTGTCAGCCACACGGAGGCTGTCCGTTTGTCTCTCAGACATAAGAACATAAGGTTAGGTTAGGTTAGGTTAGGTTAGGTTACGTTAGGTTAGGTTAGGTTAGGTTAAGTTACGTTAAAGGAAACTGCAGTATGTGTACCTAATTCCTTTCTAAATCTATTTTTTTAATCTAAAACCATTGCTCCGTGTTGGCTCTTGATCTAATAGTTTAAGTGTCTTACTAAACGATCTTTATTTAACTCCAACTTCCACTTATAAACGTCGACAATATCGCCCCTCACTATACGTCTCTCAAGACATTCAGTTTTCTTAATCTTTTTCTATACTCAAAGTTCCCAGTGTCCACTATACTGTACAGTGCGGTGAACCACATAACCGAGGCTTAACTTACTGATGCAAACTTGAACTCAATACTCAAGGTTGCTTCAGCCAGCCAGTCATTTGCACCAAACACTGATCCACTCGTCCAGACTAGGAGGTACAAGGTGTCGGCAATACTGTACCAGGCAATAACGTAGATATAATACCAGCAGACTTATAAATTCTAAATATATTTCAGTGTAGCTAAAATACAAGTTAGCTGTAGACTTGACATATTGTTTTATTTATTTTGCTTATATAAATCAAATTAAATTATATATATTGGCCCGCTTAATGTACTGTACTGTAATTATTTCATTTATACTCACCTTAATTCATCTATGCTATTACCTGACAACAAAAAAATCAGTTAATGCTCGGTGCAATTTCGAGGTCCTAACAGATGGTTCTTCTCAGAGCAAATAGAAAAATAAAACTACAGACCTTCGACACACCAAGACCTGTACTGGTCAGGCACGTGTTGCTAAACTTGCTGTTGCTGTGTGGACGACTTGAGTGAGAATCGACGCCGCCGACTCCCAGGCACCGAGCACCTCACAGTGTTAACATTGAGGGGGATGAGAGCACCTCCGCCCTGCCCCAGATGATCGTGTAAACAAGCTGGAACAACTGGACCTTTAAGAGTTTTTCGCGCGCTTTTTTTCACTGAATAATATTACTGTAATATGCATCTAGTTGAGTTTAGTCAGTACAACGTCTTGATATAAGGCATTAGATACACTGATTAATAATACGGTATTTATATGGTTAGTTAATACGATGAAGAATTACTCGGGATTTTGTTTTATTCATTGTATTGAAGACGACAGCTTGCCTCACAGGGTCTGGCATTATCCTCATTCATTTTGTTGAGTGGTTAAAGCGGCAACTCTCTACATATCTCGGTTTTTGTTGTGAGTTAATGAGTGTTTGTGAGGCTCCGTGGGGGGGAATTTTGAAGAAATCTCTCTGGTTAAGTCTTCCAACTGGCGATTGTCGTAGATACAGAAATATACAGACACTATACCGGCGAGAAGGAAAGAGAGATACATAGACGGAATGAGATAAAGAGAGAACTTCAATAAGACGAACAGACACAGACGAGTTGATGGACATATTAGTTTCACTTAATATAATACTGATTACAATGAATGAGATCACCCGATGATTAGCTCCCAACCTAATTCATCTGATGATTAACTTAACCTAACCTACAAGCGCAACATTATAGTTCATTAATACAAATATACAATTTCTTTATACAATTTTACAATGAATGAATACAATGGTAAAACAGCTCTAATATTACAGTGGGTAAATACACCATTACAAATACTGAAGGCTGTATTCGTATCACGTAATACAATGCAACAGTAGATGAATACAATTGTACAGTAAATTTATGCAATACTACAGGAAGCACTGTATTTGCAACATCCAATAATATGATGTAACAGATAAAAAATACAGGAACTGAAAGAATACTACAGAAATAATACAATGAATTATTCAATCATAATTAGTGAGAAAATGAAATTAGTGAAGACAAATACAATAAAGGAGGAACGAGAACGACAAGATAAGGGCATATGGGGAGAGAATTCAGAACGTGAATCAAGGCAGCTTCACTCCTCTGGTGTTCATAACCTCTGGCCGGATGGGACCAAGTGCAAGATGTTCCTACGCTAGCAGCCCAGAAGTTATGCTACAGCCGGGTTGAGATGTCGACTGTCCTTCTCTCTGCTTAGGTCTGCTTTGCTCTGCCTCAGGGGAACGAGATCATCGGCCCCAAAGCCAACAACAGTCGCAGATATTGACTATGAGGCAACAGTCACTGAATGCCGCATAGATCTGCGGCTCAACTAACTCAACACAGCTAGGATAGCTACTTACTGTATTCATTAGGATATTTAATATGTAGGTAATAAAATGGCGGCGAAGGTGTGACCATAAGGGGAGGCTGGAGGCCATGTTTATAAAAAAATAGTAGTAGTAATAGTAGTAGTAGTAGTAGTAACAGCATAAGTGGTAAAATGTAGTAGTAGTAGTAGTAACAGCATAAGTGGTAAAATGTAGTAGTAGATAGTAGTAGTATTAACTATTTTAGAAGTACATTGTAGTAAATGTTTTTTTTCAATAGCAATAGTATTAGTAGTAACAGTAAATGTAGTAGTAGTAGTAGTAACTGTGTCATAGTATAATAATCTTAACTTGAGTCACACTAACCCAGCCGGCCCGGTACCCACTCTCGAGGGACGCCATAAATACTGTACACATCTCCTGAGCAATAGCGTAAGATGGCAAGTGACGTCACAAGGCCGGGGAGCTGCCATCACCATCAAGAGGTTAATAAATAGACGCACGTGATTCAATACACCAGTCTAATGGATGGAGGGAAAGGGGAAGGAAATGGGGGTTCTTACGTCATTGGATTTTACCCCTTAGCCCCCTTTCCTTAAGCCCCTTTAATCTTAAGTTCCTCTATATGTTTTATTAGAAGTTCTTTAAAAATTATTCATACTACCAAAAAAAGGATGATAAGAAAGTAATAATATTCAACCTTGATATAGCCACTCGGTCCGTGTCGCAGAAGTGTTGGGAGATAAAATGACGGGCGTGAGGAAGGTTGTTGACCTGGTTCTTGAGTGTGTGGTTAGGTTAGATTTTAGATACGTCTGCAGGTTCTTATTTGTATTCTTGGCACCATAGTAATACATACGGAACACTAACGATAATGAAGTTCTCAGAGTGATACGCTCCAAGTATGGTCAACAGGTCACAAAAAGTCACAAGAGGTCACATCATTAACCTCTAGCTAACCTCGTTCATACAGGCCACCAAACAGACTTCATCTCAAACGTTAGACAGAGAACACCCGTCTATATATTTTGTTGTTAAATGATTAGGTTAGGTTAAGTGATAGTTAGTTGGTCAAGGCTCCTGTGGAAGGGGGAGGAGGAGGAGGGGGAGGGGATAGAGGGAAGGGGAGGGGGAGGGGGAGGGGATAGAGGGAAGGGGAGAGGAAGGGGGATCAGTTCACACATGCGTCCTCACGTGTCCACCTCTCTCGGCGTCTCCTTCAATCTCTCACTACACTAGGTCAGACACCCCCCCCTCCATGATGGTAATAGTGATGGTGACTAGAACTACTGAGACTATTACTACTACTACTAGAACTACTGCTACTACTAATGCCTGGATAAGATGTCGATTGTCCTTCTCTCTCCTTAGGTCTGCTTTGCTCTGCCTCAAGGGAACGAGATCTCATACCCCAAAGCCAACAACAGTCGCAGATATCGACTATGAGGCAACAGTCACTGAACACCGCATAGATCTGCGGCTCAACTAACTCAACACAGCTAGGATAGCTACTTATGTATTAGGATATTTAATATTAAGGTACTAAAATTGTGGCGAAGGTGTGGCTATTGGAGGAGGCTGGCGGCCATTTAAACAACAGTAGTAGTAGTTCTAGTAGCAGTAGTAGTTAAGGAAGTAACAGTAAGATTAATAACAATTCAGGGAAGATAAAAGGTTATAGTCACAACCGTCATTATAATCATAAGTTTAATATCATAACATTATCACGACACCTTAAGTAATATAACACGAGACAAAAGTTGATTAAAAACTATAAACTGTTGGTAACATTTGTGGGATTATGAGGGAGAGGGAGAGGTGAGAGGGATGAGGGAGAGGTGAGAGGGATGAGGGAGAGGTGAGAGGGATAGGGGAGAGATGAGAGGGATGAGGGAGAGGTGAGTGGGATGAGGGAGAGGTGAGAGGGATAGGGGAGAGATGAGAGGGATGAGGGAGAGGTGAGAGGGATGAGGGAGAGGTGAGAGGGATAGGGGAGGGATGAGGGAGAGGTGAGAGGGATAGGGGAGAGATGAGAGGGATGAGGGAGAGGTGAGAGGGATGAGGGAGAGGTGAGAGGGATGAGGGAGAGGTGAGAGGAATAGGAGAGGGATGAGGGAGAGATGAGAGGGATGAGGAGGAGGTGAGAGGGATAGGGGAGAGATGAGAGGGATGAGGGAGAGGTGAGAGGGATAAGGGAGAGGTGAGAGGGATGAGGGAGAGGTGAGAGGGATAGGGGAGAGATGAGAGGGATGAGGGAGAGGTGAGAGGGATGAGGGAGAGGTGAGAGGGATGAGGGAGAGGTGAGAGGGATAGGGGAGAGATGAGAGGGATGAGGGAGAGGTGAGAGGGATGAGGGAGAGGTGAGAGGGATGAGGGAGAGGTGAGAGGGATGAGGGAGAGGTGAGAGGGATAGGGGAGAGAGTGATGAGAGAGAGGAAGGGGGGGGGTTGGAAGTATGTTATCACATTGTCATCAAGTTGGCATTGTGTTGGCACCATGTAGGGAGTCTAAAGTCATCCTCCTTCTTCCTCCTCCTCCTCTTCCTGTTACGTGTTCTTGCACTAAGAGAAGGTGAGGCCACACCGATCACATCGTTTCTCCATTAACAGAATACACAAGACTATACCCAGCGGGAAGAACACTATGCTAAATATGAGCCCAGCCGTGGTGAACACATAATTTAGGGAGCCTATCTGAAAGAGAGAGAGAGAGAGAGATTTTTAATAATAATAATAATAATAATAATAATAATAATAATAATAATAATAATAATAATAATAAACTATATATACAAAAATTAAAAAAAAGATCAACAATGAGAAACAATCTATGTATGTTGTGTTGTCAATAGTAAGAGAAACACTTGAGACCCTGCAACTGTGTGTAAATGAGGCAGAAAGTCAGATCAGCAACCTGGGACTTGGTCACATATGGCAGCAGGGTCCACTATTAGACAATACAATTAGATAGATAGAAAAAAGAAGAAGAACGAGGAAGGTAATAACAAGAGATCACGTTGATAATGATATAAATATTCAATACTTTTTTATTACAGAGATGTTAAAGGAAAGATTTACTGTATAACTCACATCAACACATGAAGGCATCTTACCCTGCAGGCCGGGCAGCTGACGGTCCCATCTACCACAAAAGGGGAGGCTACAACAGGAGCCTGCATCACTGGAGTCTGCACCAGAGAAGCCTGCATCACTGGAACCTGCTTTACAGGAGCCTGCATCACTGGAGTCTGCACCAGAGAAGCCTGCATCACTGGAACCTGCTTTACAGGAGCCTGCATCACTGGAGTCTGCACCAGAGAAGCCTGCATCACTGGAACCTGCTTCACAGGAGCGGCCATTGGTGCTGCATATATCTTCTCCTGTGGTTGATGGAACACAGGATGAGTTTACGGAACACGGTGGTGGAGGAGAACCTAACCCAACCTGTCCATGCCTCGACACGGCTAATTGTTTATCTACTTCCCTTTTATAGGAAGTTAGTGACGTAATACACTTAGTTATGTTACAGTATCATTCCACATGGGAAATTGAGACGCTAAACTTGTAATCACTCACTAATGACTGTACAGATTATAATTCTGCCCTTCACTAAATACACTAATGATGGTTTTGATTCTTATTTCAAAATGCGCAGATGTTTGTTAGGAAAAATTAATAATATGAAGAAACAAATGTAGAAAAGATGCCGTTCTTACATACATACATACATACATACATACATACATACATACACACACACATACATACATACATACATACATACACTTCACCAGTAACCTATACTCTATAACACAATATATTTAGGGGTATAACTTTAACACTTACTAGACAGGAGTAGAAGTTGACCTATAGGCGTGTGGACAATAGACAACTCTTGCACTTAGATTATCAAAAGTCAATTTCCTTCCTCTATGGTTCCTGTAATCCCTCTGTGCTCCCCCATTACACAGGCTGTAAAGGGGTGCCCATTAAACTAGCCCCCTGTACAGCGTGGAGGTGGTATGAATTCTGAGTGTCTACTGCAATGGGTAATCTTATCTTACACGGATGTTATCACTGAAGCCCTGAAGCTGGTATGATAAAACAGGAAGGTTGAGTTATTGCTGTTATCGGAGGGGAGAAACTGAGATAAGGGTGTGATAAAGAGAGAGAGAGAGAGACAGAGAGAGAGAGAGACAGAGAGAATCTTATAAACCTATATTTATCTAATTAATAATGTAATCAACCTTTGTATGTATAATTGAGTCACTTACAACTCTAATAATAATAATGATAATGATAATAATGAAACAACAAAGACCTGGTGATGAAAATTGAAAATAATAACACACACTAAAGATCTTCCATTGTTTACCTATACGTAACAATAGACCAAACACGGCCTAAACTTTACACAACCAACCAACATTACAAAGGTGCTGTAATGAACCTCGAGGAAGATGAATGAATGTATATTAACCAAAACAGAAGCGGTATAGGATTCACATGTACAGATAACGCCTTTACGGTTTTATGCGCGGGAACTCAGAGTTGAAGGTCAAGCGAGAGTTTATAATCTTAGATAGAGAAATGAAGAAGTGGATAATTTGATAAACAAGGAGAGAGATACAGAGGTGTGAAAAGAAAAAGAGAGAATAAGAGAGAGATTTGAGGAGGAAGATGAGAGATATTGTGAGAGTGAATATTGAGGCCAAGGTTGAGTGACTGCTGCTGCTGCCTTCTCTTCAGTCAACAGATCAGAGAACGTGCGTCAAAAATGATGTTCACATGTTAACATCTTCTCCCTCACACTTGATAAACTTTCCTCATTCCTCGGGAAACGACGGCGATATCGTTGAACACAAGTCAGATTTTTTGCCGGAAAACAGCGACCAGAGGATTTCGAATCGAATCAGAGTTTCCGGTTGAAATCGACGGAATTTCTAGTTAATTTCCTTATATAATGTCACTTATTGAATTACAGCGGTAAAATGACAACCCATTCCTGCCCATACCAGCCCACACCAAGCCCCTACCACCCACCTCGTCCCCATGCATCTCGAGGTAATGTTATGACCACAAAAACTATCTATGTAAGCCTCTGTTGTAGCAGCCATGAGGACTAGTCAACGCACCCCTACCACGTCCACGCTTCCACCACCACGCCCACGTTACCCTCACCATGCCCACGCTTCTCCCACCACGCCCACGTTACTCTCACCACGCCCACGTTACTCTCACCACGCCCACGTTACCCTCACCATGCCCACGCTTCCCCCACCACGCCCACGCTACCCTCACCATACCCACGCTCCTCCCCCACCACACCCACGCTCCCCCACCACGCTACACCTCACCACGCCCACGTTCCCCCACCACGCCGACGCTCCCCCACCACGCTACACCTCACCACGCTCACGCTCCCCCACCACGCCCACGAGAACGAGTCAGTGCACCCACCACCACGCCCACGGAGACCACACCCATGTGCTAAGACGGCCCTGTCAGTGTCTTGGCCTATACTGACCACCTGAAGATTCGCCCCCACTTTTTTTACCTAACCTAACAACAGCCGGTGACCTTCCTTGCCATGACACTACCAATTTCTCCCCTCCCTCCTCTCCCCCCCTCTCCCTCCTCTCCCCCCCTCCATCTCCACCTACCCCTCACCCTCAATCCACTCTCCCTCTCTTCTCCATCATTCCCCCTTCTTCCTATTCCCCACTACCCTTTCTCCTCCTTCTCTATCCCCGTTCCTCCCTTCTCTTCACATCAAATCCTCCTCCTCCCCCCTTCCCCTCCTTCTCTCCTCCCCCTCCCTCTCTTCCTCCCCTCCCCCCTTCCCCTCCTTCTCTCCACCCCCCCCTCCCGTAAGGCAAAAACACGAGGTGGAGTGACTTAGCGTCTTTTCTCTGGCGCCAGTAGCGGGGAGGAGTAGAGGGGGGAGCAGGAGGGGGGAGCAGGAGGGGGGAGCAGGAGGGGAGAGAAGAAGGAGTAGGGGGAGAATGATGCATGAGGAGGAGGAGGAAGAGGGAGAAGGAAGAGGGGGAGGAGAGGGAAGAGGAGGAGAGAAAGGTGTCAAGGGCAGGTGTCTTAGGTTTGTGGTCATGGGCAGGTGTCTTAGTTCTGTGGTCATGGTCAGGTGTCTTAGATCTGTGGTCATGGGCAGGTGTCTTAGATCTGTGGTCATGGGCAGGTGTCTTAGTTCTGTGGTCATGGGCAGGTGTCTTAGTTCTGTGGTCATGGGCAGGTGTCTTAGATCTGTGGTCATGGGCAGGTGTCTTAGTTCTGTGGTCATGGGCAGGTGTCTTAGGTCTGTGGTCATGGGCAGGTGTCTTAGTTCTGTGGTCATGGGTAGGTGTCTTAGTTCTGTGGTCATGGGCAGGTGTCTTAGGTCTGTGGTCATGGGCAGGTGTCTTAGGTCTGTGGTCATGGGCAGGTGTCTTAGTTCTGTGGTCATGGGTAGGTGTCTTAGTTCTGTGGTCATGGGCAGGTGTCTTAGATCTGTGGTCATGGGCAAGCTGTGTGTGTGTCGTCTCTAAAGCGTACAGTACTGTTGCAGATCTGATAGTCCATCTGTTTACCATTGTGTGTCTATCTATCTATCTATCTATCTAGCCAGGTGGAGCTAATCTACAGGTGGTCAGGTCTTCGTTGTATACAGAAGGAATTTACACCTCTTATCAGATCTCTCTCTCTCTCTCTCTCTCTCTCTCTCTCTCTCTCTCTCTCTCTCTTGACCTTCACGTGGACCACATAAACTTGAGTATGATTTAGTATGCTTGTCATCCTCGTCTGGTTCACATCATAAACAACTGGTAGACCTAAGGGTTGTTATCTAGTGTAAAGACCTGACCTGTTTTATGTGCCTAGAGACCACGACCTAACCTAACCTAACCTAACCTAACCTAACCTAATCTAACTTAACCTAACCTTTATCGCATTTCACCTAATGCTTGATCACCCTAGCACTACCTGGTGGGGGGTTAGGTTAGATTAGGATAGATTAGGTAAGGTTAGGTTAGGTTTGGTTAGAGTCTTTGTTGGTTAGGTTAGGTTAGAGTCTTTGTTGGTTAGGTTAGGTTAGAGTCTTTGTTGGTTAGGTTAGGTTAGAGTCTTTGTTGGTTAGGTTAGGTTAGAGTCTTTGTTGGTTAGGTTAGGTTAGAGTCTTTGTTGGTTAGGTTAGGTTAGAGTCTTTGTTGGTTAGGTTAGGTTAGAGTCTTTGTTGGTTAGGTTAGGTTAGGGTCTTTGTTGGTTAGGTTAGGTTAGAGTCCTTGTTGGTTATAATCTTGTCTTTGGCGCCAACGTTACACTTAACAGAACGATGTACAGTTGTGGACATAATTCCCTGGTCACTTGATAGTATTTGACATCTCCTTCCCGAGCCCTCACTCCTAAGCTGTGATACATGCTTGATGATGATGAAGTGACAAATGACTTTTCCCTGAGAGAGGAGAGGAATGAGAGAAGGAAAGAATAGAAACGGGAAGTAAAGTAATAAGGAGTAATAGCAGATGGGCTGTCTACCTAGCTGAGTCGTGGGGGGGGGGGTGGCTAAACTAGCTAGACGAGACATTCATTAGTGTAATGCGTCTTAATTTATGTTAGTTAAATGGTGGTGTTATTTGTTCATAAAGTGGGTCTTCTTCTTCTGTGTTAGCATGGAGGCTCTTGGGCCACCAGCTGTGTGTTCAAGTAGTAACTGCGTTTAACTGGGAGAATATTGGGTCCTCCAACTCTTCAAGTTTTCTCCTTATTCTCTGGGCTTGGCTGTGTGTACGTGTGTTCAGTGGTTCGATATTGTATAATTCGTGAAGTTCTTGTATTTTGGTGGTGTATGGCGGGAGTTGCTTTGATAGCTTTATTTTGTACTGATTGAAGTTTAAGTTGGCTGGTTCTGCTGATCGTGCTGAGTGGTATTGGTACTCCAGGTGGGGGCGGTACAAGTGCTTTCAATAGGTGTAGTTGAATGTTGGTGTCCATTTTGCCGAATCTTCGTAGTTTTGTGAGTTGTGATTGAGCAAGCGTTTTGTGTTGTGTTAGGTGTTTTGTTATACCTGTTATTGTTTTTTTGAGTTCCAGTATTTTTACCTTCGTTGGAGTATTGTATGTGTTCGTTGTTGACTGTGATTGGTGCTGGGTTTATTTTGACAGTGTGAATGATTTTTAGTTTCTGTGTATTAGATTGGATTTTCCACGTTTTTTTTTATAATTGTTTATTTGCTCGATGGCGTGGGCTGTTTTTTGTGCCATCATCTGTTTGGCCTTGTCTGGATGAAGGATAATTTGGGTGATATCATCAGCTTAAGTTATGTATTCTCAGTAGGCAGGAGGTGGTATGACCGTCGTGTATATCGTGTAGAGTGTTGGCGAGAGATACCTCTCCTGTGGTACTCCGCTGTATAACTTGTTACTTGAGCCTCTGTTATTAAGGAAATTACAAAGAAAAGAAGTGAAGTTGTCGAATGCTTTTTTTGCTACGTCCCTTAATACTACGGTAAATTGATCTCTGTTGTGCATTGCGTTGGATATGTTTTCGTAAATTAGTGCTAAGGCTGTATGGGTTCCTCTGTGTTTTCTAAATCCGTGCTGCCTGGGGTTGTATTTCTCTTCAAGTTCCAAGTGTATTCTCAGTCGGTGGTTCATAATTTTTTTCCACGATTTTTCCGATGTTTCTAAAAGAGAGATTGGTCTGTAGTTTGATACTTGTGTGGGAGATTTACCTTGTTTTTGGTATTAAGTCTGATGCTTGATGTTTTGAGGCGAGAGATGCATTAAAAATATTCCTGAGTTGGAGTATCATGTTGCTTGGTAGATGCCGGAGTATGAATTTGTTTATTTTACTGATGCCTGGGGCCTTGTTCTTGAAATTGTTTGTTGTTCCCTGTATGTAGTCTGCTGTGATTGGTTGGATCGTCAAGAGTGTTTATGTCTATAGTGGGACTTAGTTACCAGATGTGGGTTGTGTGTGTCATATGATTGGTTACTTGTCGCTAGGTGTTCAAGTGGAGGCAACTGTAAATTGTTTATATACAGTACCTACATTGTTCAGGTACATTATTGTAAACCTGTATTGTCTACATACATGCTGCATCGTATACTTGCATTAATACACAATATAAAGTTTAACTGTGTCTACTAAAGGAAAATATATTATACTTAAGCTTGTGTTAATATACTTAGGAAATAGCTGCCACTTACTCCTCAAGATTTTCTCAGTAAATGTGAAAAAAACGATAACTGAGAGAGAGAGAGAGAGAGAGAGAGAGAGAGAGAGAGAGAGAGAGAGAGAGATGAACAAGTGGTACATCAAAGCCATCTAGTTACTCCTGTAGGCAGCGGCGAATGTGTGGTGGTGGTGGTGGTGGTGGGGGAATGTGTGGTGGTGCTGGAGAATGTTGACGCTATGTTTACCTGTTTTAATGTTAATGAGACTTACACCTGTTCACGCATACCTGTGTTGTAACCCTGATATAATATCCCCATGTTTACCTACTGGTGATAGCCTGTACACTGTTTAATTCTCTCTCTCTCTCTCTCTCTCTCTCTCTCTGGTTGATTCAAGTGTTTCAGTTAGTGGTCGAATCATTTGTTCTTGTATAGTTAGCGTCACTAACTTGCCAGATGTGTCTGTATCCTAGCCTAATTCTGGCAACGAATACATCACATTATCTGGTTCTGTCCTTATGCTGGCCTCTTGTCACAAAATTTGTCATACTTACTAATGCTACAACTACCAGGTCTCTCTGCATTTCCCAGTTCTTTTGGGTCATGTAAACTTTGTGATAAACCTTTAAAGCACTGTCAAAGACTTCAGGCCACCTGGCTTATTGTATCATGAACTTTGTAATTACTACATTGAATCAGGAGTACTTGAGGACAGTCTTGCGGTTT
Source organism: Homarus gammarus (assembly GCA_958450375.1). Lineage (NCBI taxonomy): Eukaryota > Metazoa > Arthropoda > Malacostraca > Decapoda > Nephropidae > Homarus > Homarus gammarus. The sequence goes on from CAUDMG010001490.1 coordinate 2,101,592, forward strand.
ATCCAAAATTTACTGCTAGGCTACACTGATCAGTCCTCAAATAGAATATGACACTAATGAATATGACCTATATTGTGTATGAACCTCTGTCCTGTGTGGCAGTAAACAGTGATAGCACCCTCAGTGTCAAGACCTGATTGAACTGTTCAGAAGAGGCAAACTGTTCTCCAAGCTTTGTCAATAAATTTCTCAAACTAACAAAAAAAAAACTGTTCTTCAAACCATGTTACAGTCTCCAACTCTATGATAAATCACTTTCTGCTTACGTCTATAATGACTCACCTTACAACCACCATCCAATCAGGCACCGGGAAAGACATCACGTGCAAAAAAACTACCAATCAATTGTGCCGGATAATATGACGCAAGCAGGCTGGACGAGACTCACAGCCAATCACAAGCATGTACGCAGTTATGTAAACCACGTGAGTATACCTGTCAGCGCGACACGTGATAGCTAGCAGACTAAGGCGATGAAGAAAGAGGATAACAAACAGAAGATAGGACTCAGAGTAAAGTGACTCAGCATTTGGTGACCCGTGGTGGAGGATTTGACGACCACACACACACACACACGCGGAGATGAAGGAGGTGAAGGAGGAAGAGGGGAAGAGAGGGTAGGGAGAGATGATGTGAGAAGAGGGAGAGGGAGGGTTTAAAGGGTGAATAGTGAAGGTCTCGTCATCATCACCACTTGTTGGTTGTTCTTTATGTTGTCGTAACCCACATTACCCCTAACTACATTGGCGGCTCTCTCTCTCTCTCTCTCTCTCTCTCTCTCTCTCTCTCTCTCTCTCTCTCTCTCTCTTTCTCTCTCTCACTCATACACACTGGATGCTTTTGCTCTGCTCTGCTCTGCTCTGCTTCAGCCTCTTCGTTAGTGATCGGCCAGTTAGGTTAGGTTAGGTTAGGTTAGGTTGGGATATTTTTTAATTAGATGAAATAAACAGTGGTTCTTATTCATCCTAAGATCGGAAGAAAGTGAAGCATTACTATTATGAGTCACCCCTTAATGTCATCAAAGAGAACCGTAGTATTAACGATGGTTGAAGACTTGACTTATGTTACATTCATTTCCTGGGTCATATACCACTTGGCCCTCTGGCGGTACACCCTTTAGATGACCCTAACAGTGAGTGCCATACAGTGCCATAACTTGTGGCTCCTTGGGTAATTCATCCAGGCACTTCTCAACCTACTAAATACAGTCACAAAGGATGTTCAATTGTTCACGTGTGTCTGTACGTGTTTCTGTCCTGTATTCTCATCTATGTAACTATCTGTATTGTTGAGTTAAACTATGTAATGTGTGTGTGTGTGTGTGTGTGTGTGTGTGTGTGTGTGTGTGTGTGTGTGTGTGTTAAGAAAACTTGTCATCGTGAAAAATGACAAATTAATGAATAAAAAGAAATTCTTAAAAAAAATAAAAAATAAATCTCCACCGAAAAGGTTTGGTTAGGAGGAGAATGCTAGGTGGAACTGACTACTTCTGTTGCATAGACTAAGCGGTGAGACTCTCCAGATGCTGCTGAGTGTTGGTTTTGACACTGTATCCTTGGAACGAACGAGGAGGGCTAATAGGACCCCCCACTCCCCGGCCACTATTGAATGCTAGTTGTGATCCTAGTTTATGTGACACGAGTTGGGGGAGAGACAGACAGAGAGGATACACCAGATTTCAGCAGAGGCACTGAAGACAAGTGTAGCTTACCAAGGTCTTGTTAACCTCGGGTACAACACACACACACACACACACACACACACACACACATATACTCACTCACTCACACACACACACACACACACACACACACACTCACTCACTCACACGTTGTTATTGCAGTAACATTATAGTTAGGGGGGTCACCCATCCTGGCAACCCAGAACAAACACAGCGAATTGGAACCATTTGTCATCTTTCAGGGCCACACTCATGACATCTTGCTTAAGAGGTTCTGTCCGTGAAGATCCATCAAACTAATCTTCACTAAAATCTTCGAAATACTCAAGCAAAAAAGTTCTCTAGATTACAGACACAAAAATAAAATGATTAAAGTCTTTCAGCGTAACAGCAAGCAGGGTGAGGACGGTGGTGGAGGGAGCAGAGGCGTTTGCATACTCACCGAGGAAACGAACCCCATGCCGCCACCAGCAGTCTGAAGAAGAAGAAACCCAGCAGGAGCCCCGAATTCACAAAGCCTCAGTACCTATAACCTCCATGTCGTGTATGAGGGCAAAGGAGGTGTTATCTTTGCCGCCATTTTCGTGTCGTAGATTAAGGCAGCCACCAGGATGATGATGATGTTGTTTTTCTCACTATTTTAGTTATTTAGGGAGAAATTGTCGAGGGTTTGTGGGTGCGGCGGTGTCTTGTGGAGCCCGGGTTCTCCTTCTACAGTAACAGCCTCGACACAGACCTTCTTTTTGTGACCGATTTAGGCGAATCACTCATCAATTCTTATTACAGGGGAGATTGGTGTTGTGTGTGTGTGTGTGTGTGGCGAGGAGAGAGAGAGAGAAAGAGAGTTGTTCATGTGTGTGATAGAAAAACGAAGAAAAAACGCAACTGGCCTCAATCCATTACTTTCTGGAAGTTATAACATAAGAGAGAAAGAGAGAAAGAGACAGATAGACAGAGATAAAGAGACAGACAGACAGAGATAAAGAAAAAAAAAGAAGAGAGACAAACAGATAACTAGACGGAGGAATGCTAATCTAATACGGATAGACGAATATGTCAAGAACGTATACCGGATTACCAAGAACGTCACACTAGAGACTTGATATTCCAGAGTTGTGACGTCACTAAAGGGGGGGGGGCCTTAATGCTTTGCCTGACCTACTCTTGATAAACCAGTGATGACCCTTGACCTGTGACCCCAGTACTCAATAGTAATGTTGATTTAATTTGAAAGAGATAGAGAGATTATTTATATTATTGGTTCATTTGATGTTTTTTACGACATACTGTGATAAACTAGTGTGTGTGTGTGTGTGTGTGTGTGTGTGTGTGTGTGTGTGTGTGTGTGTGTTTGTTTGTGTGTGTGTGTGTGTGTGTGTGTGACGCAGGACTCGTCGCTTTAACTTCATATTTCGTTAATTTACTCCTCGACAGATAATAACACAAGCTGTCGTGATTAATGATGTGAGGGGGAGCTGGGAGTGAGTGGGGTGGGGGTGGGGGTGAGAGGGGGAGTTAGGAGTGTGGAGAGGGAAGGAGAGTGAAGGGAGAGGAAGTGAGAGGGAAGGGAGAGGAAGGAATACACAAACAAATTTACCCTAACCTAACCTAACCAACTGAGTGGAAAAAAAAAGGTGATTCTTGTATACTTATGAACTCTTGGGCTGAATAAAAAAAAAATGAACAAATTTTTGAACATAACCGTTAAGTGAGTTGGGAAAAGTGAACACATTTTTTGAACATGTGTGTTAATGACTGCCCCCCTGCGAGGTTACTTCATCTATCCGTGTTGAACAAGTCTCTGTTGAATTTCTTACATCTTGAGCTTGAGTAATAACAAGTTAACGACCATTTTTTGAACACTTTATATATCCTGGTTGCCTGTCGTTACCATAACTCCTCCTGTTCACTTTACTTTTGAACTAGTTTTATCTAACAATGTTCAGAATTTTACCACACAGTAGAACATCCTCTCTACTCTACATCCTGCTCCTGTTGTTCATCCCCATCCCTAGGACCTCCTTAAATCCATATGAACCTCTTAAAACCCCCTTTAAATCTCCTAAATCCCTCCTCGACCTCCTTAAAATCGTGATATAACCCTCTTGACTCCTACAAAAACTACCAGATCCCTTAAAACCCACAGATACACTACCGAACCTCTTTAAAACCCACAAATCCCCTTAAAGGGTCGCGAAACCCCCTTCAGGTCAACGCACTCCTGACCCCCTAGCGTGTTATTTATGGTCAGTGATGAGGAACAGCCCCTTGCCTGGTGCCAAAGCTTTCTCAAGTCTCTTGCTGTTGCTTGGGTGAGGCTGCAGGTCTCTATTGAAAAGATAGTGTGTGTGTGTGTGTGTGTGTGTGTGTGTGTGTGTGTGTGTGTGTGTGTGTGGGTGTGTGTGTGTGTGTGTGTGTGTGTGTGTGTGTGTGTGTGTGGCAATAATAACAATAAGGTAATCATCTTTGACTCCATGCTGTGTACATCTACGAAACTAAGGCGTAGTCAAGCTGAATTTTCTTATCTAACACGTAAGTTATAGTTTGCTTGGTCTGTACTGATAAGGTCTTGACAGGAAGAGAGATAACAGTAGGATATACGTTATAACGAGTCTGTGTTACTAAGGATATCACGTGATCTGCAAAATGTGTAGAAATATCATATGTTGGTTGTGACCGAAAGTTAACTTAACCTTACTTTACCTAACGAAACCTAACCTAATATAACCAAACTTTACCAAACCTGATCTAACTTAACCTAACCACACCAAATCTATTCTAACCAAACCTATATTTTAACCTAACCAAATCTAACCTAACCTAACCAAACCTAACTTAATCCTGACCTAAGCCAAACATAATCTAACAGTACTTAACCTTACCAAACCATTAACTATATAATAGGTTTAATTAGGTTCTGTTAGATAAGGTTTAGGTTTAAAGCTTGGTGGGGCATACTGGAAAATCACTTAAATACTATAATTACGATAAATGAAGGAGTTTCCCCATTGGCCCAATCTTATCTCGTGTTTTAGTTTGATACATTTGAAAGAATCCCTTTAGGGGTTTGACTTCGCCTCCCTTGCTACCATTAGTTCAATATTCCTCTTCACCACCATTCTCCTACCTATAGCCTTCCTTTATCCAATAATATCAAATAATTACTGAACCATTTCGGGTCATTGTTATTTAATCTAAGTTTTCTTTATGGTATATTGTGCCTTTGTGCATTAACTAACTCATTATTTAAATTGTTATGAAATTCGTCAATCTCAGATCTCGTGGTCAGGTCACCAGGAAAAATGGATGAATAGAATTAGAAGAGAAAATAAGATTAGTGAGAGAAGAACATGGAAAGAAAGAGAAAGATAAATAGAGGGAGTATAGGTGTGTGATAAATGATATAGGGAGATGAATGAAGGGAGGAGAGAAGTTATCAGATAAGGAGGAGGCGGGTGTTTCTGTCAGTGAGTAAGATGAAGTTAGTTGTGAAAGCTTCAACACACACACACACACACACACACACACACACACACACGTATACACAGATAAACAAACAGTCATTAGCATTTTTTTTGTCTCTCTTCTGTGTCCTTGGTACTATAATTCTGTCCTTTTTCTGTTCTTTTCTGTCCTTTTTCTGTTCTTTTCTGTCCTTTTTCTGTTCTTTTCTGTCCTTTTTCTGTTCTTTTCTGTCCTTTTCTGATCATTAGTTTGTTTTTTTTGTTTTTTTGCTTTTTATAAATTATTTCAGATCTTGGATATAAAGAATATGAACACGTCCTTCTCCTGAATATTTTTAGGATCAACTGAAGATTAAACACCCTTACCACGCCCCCTCCTAGTCTCATCACGCCCCTCACAGCCTCACCTCGCCCCCCCCCCTCCAGCCTTGCACACCAGCTCATGACCACATGTTGGGTTCACTGGTTGTTGTTGCCATAACTCAGGGGTCTGGGCAGGGAGGTGAGGTGAGGTGAAGTGAGGAGAGATGAGGTGAGGTGAGGTAAGGCGAGGTGAGGTGAGGTAAAGTGAGGCAAGATGAGCCGTCACCAACACCTCGCCCCTTCCTGACCAAATATCCCTTCCCCAAGAGACAGGGACCTGAATTATACCAAGAATTCCTCCCTCGAAACACTCATCCTGTCACTATATGTAACTTACTGACCTAACCCACGGTCCTTCAGGCTCTGACGTCCATGAGTCAAAAAAGCAAACATGAACGCCTCCGCTCCCCTGTTGGACGCTGTAAATGTTTTTGTGTTTCACCTTGCACAGGATGTAAGGGGGTGCTCAATAAACTGGCCTCCTCGCTGGGCACATGTGAAGCTGAGTAAGTGGACCATCACCTGCCTGGCCACACACACACACACACACACACACACACAACACACACACACACACACACACACACACATCACAGTTTCTTTCGGATACAAAAATGATATATACAGCTTCTCACAGTATAAATATTTAATAAAATTTCTGTTAAACATTTCAAATACAGTTTATACATCTGAGAAACATAGAAGTTAAATTTAGATGTAACGTCACTGGGTAAGTCACTTCTCATATACAGTACACCGTAAAAAAAAAAAAGTCATTTTAATTTTTTCTTTAGTTACCCTCGAAAAGAACTAGAGAGAACATGACAGCTCATATCACACAGGTACGGTACTTCCCTAGATCCTAAACTAACAAAAACTTCTGGCCAGTTTTTCTCAAGTTTCTCTTTACGTAACTGAGTAAATACTGCTACTGAATTTTGTAGAGGGGGTGTAATTAGAGATTAAACAATACCAGGTGATGTTTTCTAAATGGTTTACGATGGTAGAATAGAATTTTTTTTTTATGTTTTTTCCTCGTCGGGACCCCTTACATAGTGTTGTTTATTTAGTTGTGGATACGGATCATAGATAGCGCCAGGGAGTGTAAACAAACATAGGTGGTGTTGTGGTAATAATATTGTGGTAGGAATGGGATTTTTTCTGATATAGTTTGTACCTATTTATATAATTAAAGGTAAATTTCTGAGTACAAATGTGGTTAGGTTAAGTTAGCTTAGGTGTTCTGTACCTGTGTTCTTGTTTCTGAGGAGATAATTACTTGGTAGTGATGTAATTTAGAATTATTGAGGTACGCGGATTACCTGATAATTAGTCCTAAGCTTATCTCACCCTCACCTGACCTAATTCACCCAAATAGTGTTAGGTTGGAGACTCTTCAGGCGATCCCATTACATAATTGAGTATAATCTAGAGAATTAGGTCACGTTCCCTCACACACACACACACACACACACACACATTAATAAGCTAATTTTTGGGTGTTTATTTATTCAACATTAAGTAATATGAACTGAACTCAAAGAACCTCTTAAAAACTTCATTAAATTGGTTGAATAAAATGACTATTGAATCATTAGGAATAACAAGTAAAACACCTATTAGCTTCGAGTCTCCAGTTTATTCCACCTGAAGATTAACCACCCTAACATGGAGGTACAGAAGGGGGGGGGAGGTGTAGAAAGAGATAGGGAGGGAGAGACAGAGAGAGAAAAGAGATAGGGAGAGAGATAACTAGAGGAAGAGAGAGAGAGAGAGAGAGGTCTAATCTCTACATTCTCACCACTAATTAGCGTCAGAATAAGGACTAACAGGTGAACGCCAGGTAACAAGACTCACCTTCATGGGCCAAGAATCTCCTATGTTTGTAACCAAGAATTTTTCCTAACCTAACCTAACCTAACCTCAGAAATTCGTGATTATTATTAATATTTTTATCCTAATTTAAAACCCAAATTAAATGAAAGGGGGGGGAAGTGGCTAGTTTATTGTGCACCCCCAGAGTGATATAGTGTCAAAATGGATTATATAACCAGAGGTCAATATAAGAGTTATTTGTGGATATAATGGTACATATTTAGCGTTGTTGGCACCTACAGGAGAACCAGAGGTACTTATGTCCTAACTATAGCCTAGTAGTGACACCTCTTGGTCTACTGAGTCTGTGTAATATACCTGTGTTTGATTTAGTACATATTAACTCGAGGTGAGAAAAGACTGTGTGTGTGTGGTGTGTGTGTGTGTGTGTGGTGTGTGTGTGTGTGTGGTGTGTGTGGTGTGTGTGTAGTATATATGACACTGTTGAGCTGAGGGTGAGTTGTGGGTCCGCAATTAACTGGGTCACTTAAACTACGAGACAGACATACATTCTTAAAGGTATACACACACACACACACACACACTCACACACACACACACACTCACTCACACACACACACACACACACACTCACACACACACACACACACACACACACACCGACATTGATAAGAAGCTTCAGCCAAGACATAAACTAAAATTGTAATTCCCTTCACCGCTGTAATGAGGAATGGCCATTGGTGTCTTAATCCTTCTCAAGAGTTCGTCCTTGAAGGCTCGAGTTTTAGTAGAGGAGGAAACTGTAATACCTGGAGAGAAATTACGAGTGGTGGAGGGTTAGGTTAGGTTAGGTTAGGTTAGGTTAGGTTAGATTAGTTTAGGTTAGGTTAGGTTAGGTTAGGTTAGATTAGATTAGGTTAGGTTAGGTTAGGTTAGGTTAGGTTAGTTTAGTTTAGGTTAGGTTAGGTTAGGTTAGGTTTGGTTAGATTAGGTTAGGTTAGGTTAGGTTAGGTTAGGTTAGGATAGGTTAGGTTAGATTAGGTTAGGTTAGGTTAGTTTAGTTTAGGTTAGGTTAGGTTAGGTTAGGTTTGGTTAGATTAGGTTAGGTTAGGTTAGGTTAGGTTAGGTTAGGATAGGTTAGGTTAGATTAGGTTAGTTTAGTTTAGGTTAGGTTAAGTTAGGTTGGTGGCGAGTACCTAACCTAATATAACCTAACGTAACACAACCTAACCTAACTTAACCTTAATTAACCTAACCTAACTTAACCTTAATTAACCTAACCTAATTATGCCACGCGGGACGAAGTAGTGAAGTAAACAATTTACCTGCTGGGTCAGATTATTTTTTGTTTGTTTGTTTGTTTTTGTTTGTTTTAAGAGATAATGTGTTGTTGAAGCTGAGAGAGAGAGAGAGAGAGAGAGGGTGAGAGAGAGAGAGAGAGGCAACGATTGAATAGCAGTAAAAGAGAGAAAAAAGGTGAGAAAGAGAAAATATAGAGAAGAGAAAGACAAGAGAAAGGAAGAAAGAAAGAGAACGGGAGGCGAGACAGATAAACAAACAACAACAACAAAAACATTAAGGCTTGATGTAGGAAGGGGTGGGGGAAGACTTGATGGGGGGGAGGAGGAGGAGTTGAGGAGGGGAGGATTAGTTCAACTTAAGACCCCCCTCTAGCCATATGTCTCGACTGAGGGGGATGGGGAGAGGGGGGGTTGGTGGAGAGGGGGGGAGAATTGGTGGAGAAGGGGGGGAATTGGTGGAGAGGGGGGGTTGGTGGAGAGGGGGGAATTGGTGGAGAGGGGGGGTTGGTGGAGAGGGGGGAATTGGTGGGGAGAGAGAGGGGGGAGAAAAAAGGGGGTGGTGAGAGTTAGCAGGGCTGGGCTGGGCTGGGCTAGGCTAGGCTGGGCTGGGCTGGGCTGGGCTAGGCTAGGCTGGGCTGGGCTGGGCTGGGCTAGGCTAGGCTGGGCTGGGCTGGGCTGGGCTGGGCTAAGGCAGAACAGAAGAAGGTCTACACACAAGGTCAGTAAAGGTCAACCTATGAATGACCCATCAGTAGTGAAGAAAATGGACCACACGAGTAAATAAACATCACAATCCACTACATCAATTTAACATCCCTGAAGTTTCTCACTAAACACACACACACACACATACAACATCCAATAACATTCATAAATTACTAAAATAAAAATAAACTTCATCTTATTTACATACGATAGTGTATTTGACGTCAGTGTGTGTGTTTGTAATTGATTTTAAAGCATTATTTATAGAGAGATAAGGATATTAATTCTATTTTGGGTAAAGATTTCTCAAATATCACTCATACACTGACTCATTCACTCATTTACTCATTCATTCATTCACTCACTCACTCACTCACTCACTGACTCATTCATTCACTCACTCACTCATTCGCTCACTCACTCACTCACTCATTCACTCATTCATTCACTGACTCACTCACTCACTCACTCACTCATTCGCTCACTCACTCACTCACTCATTCACTCACTCACTCACTCATTCACTCACTCACTCACTCACGTACTTGGGTTCAGACTCCAAAGACCTGGGGGGGGGGGGGTTGACGTTAAGGGGTGTGTTGTGGGTGGAAAAACAGAGAATTCCCTTGGTGTTTTAACTTGTTTGTATTGAGTTTTAAATAGAATGGGCTGGTAGTGTAGCCTCGCTTGGTGTGTGTGTGTGTGTGTGTGTGTGTGTGTGTGTGTGTGTGTGTGTGTTCCAAGAAGATGTTAACTGTATTCACGATATGTTTTTTGTTTTTTTTGTATTGTTTGCTTAGGATGGTGAGGTGTTTGTTTTGGGGGGATGACTAGATAGATAGATAGATAGATAGATGGATAGATAGATAGATAGATAGATAGATAGATCATCATACAAGTTTACATTGATTTAGGAGTACATAGACAATGCAGTTATAGGGGGGATCGGTGGTAGAAGCGGTACTGTTCTTGCCTCGCAAGCGAGATGTCACGGGTTCGATTCCCGGGCCGGTGGAAGTTGTCTGGACACTCTTCCTAGCCCCCATTAGTCCCTGTTCCCCTAGCAGTACAGTAGGTACCTGGTGTAAGTCGAAAGTTGCGAATTCGTAGTCAGGGAAAGTTGTTGGAGCTTCCAATAACTTTATGACATAAACCATTGACTCTTCAGGCTTCTACGCCCTTGACTCATGAGACATAAAGGCAAGCATGAACTTAGCATGCTTCCCTGTTGGGCGCTGTAAACGCTTCACCTTACACAAGGATGTAGGGGAGTGCCCAATAAGTAATACAAAAAAAAAAAAATGCAGTTATACAAACAATATCTATAAACACAACACAACACAACGCAACACAACACAACACTACACAACACAACGCAACACTACACAACACAACGCAACACTACACAACACAACGCAACACAACACAACGCAACACTACACAACACAACGCAACACAACACAACGCAACACACATGCTCCTCACCTCCACGTAAATAATAACCAGTTTTGACTCTCTCTCTCTCTCTCTCTCTCTCTCTCTGATGCGGTAAACTACTCTAGTGTCACTAACAAGGAGTACAATAGGTGGTAATTACATGCTGTTACTTGATGTTTATAGGAAGGTGTTATAAATAAGTCGCTAATGAGTGTTGGTACAGGTAAAGGTGAGGGGTGAACGGGGGGGGGGGGGGCGAGAAGGAAGGAAGGAAGTGAGAGGGAGTGAAGGAGGGAAGAGGAATGAAGGAAGGGGGTGAGAGAGGAAGGGAGATAAGGAATGGGAAGGAGGGTGGAGAACGAGAAGGGAAGAAGGTTGATAGAGAGAAAGAATGAAAGAGAAGAGAAGGAGGAGAAGAGGAGAGAAGGAGGGAGAGAGGAAGGAGGTACAGAGGAGAGAGAAAGAGAGAGAGAGGGGAAAGAGGGAGGGAAGGAGATTATCATAACAACAACAACAACAACTACAACTCCCACCTTGTGTCCCCACGTGGCCAGGCTCAGCCCAGGTAAGAACAAGGTATCTTTTTACATACACCTGAACACGAGGTAAATTAATATCTATATGGACAACAGCCCAAGGTCTTATACTGCATTGAGTACCCGGGCGTGGTCGTACTGTGCCTGGCGTGGTCGTACTGTGCCTGGCGTGGTCGTATTGTGCCTCTCCTCTTACTCTGGGGACCTGTGAGGCTTAATGCAATAGCCAAGAGTCGTAATACAATAGCTCAGAGTCGTAATAGCAAAGTGGCGTAATACAATAGCCAAAAGTCGTTATACAATAGCTCAGAGTCGTAATAGCCAAGAGTCGTAATACAATAGCTAAGAGTTGTAATAGCTAAGAGCCGTAATACAATAGCCAAGAGTCGTTATACAATAGCTAAGAGTCGTTATACAATAGCTAAGAGTCGTAATACAATAGCCGAAAAGACAGGATACAACACCCTCATAATACAACACCCCAAAGTCATCAAACATATGACCTTTATTCCTGTATAAATCATCCAAGTTTGATTTATACAACACAGGAACTTGCCGCTGTGGCTCATGTCAGCTGTCAGCCTCACTGTCTGCTGACATGGACGATCATTAGGCAGTCAGCTGATCAAGGCAAAACAAAAGTAGGTCACACATACACACACACACACACACACAACACACATATACACACACAATGCAACCCAACCAAACCCAACGCAACCCAACCGAACCCAACCGAACCCAACCGAACCCAACGCAACCCAACCGAACCCAACCCAAAGTCAACCAGATTCTCAAACACACATACGATATTTTTTCCCACCTTAACTTACAAATTAAACTCGTATTAACCTATATTAACCTTAACTAGATCTGGTAAGTTAAAAAAAAACAGACTTAACTTCTAATTCCTTCTTGATGTCAAATTAATCCTCTAATTTAAGTTATAAAAACACGTGTAATTAATTGGCTTAAATCAATGACGATTCACAAGGATTAGTTAATTAGATTTCGTCTTTTAACTAAAGGGTGAGACTCTAGGAGACTTCTCATTGGTAGAGTTTATCATTGAGTCTCGTGGTTAATAGATTCGCTCTGGTATCCTTCTGCCGTGGTTATGCTCACTGTTCTATCCTTCTGCCGTGGTTAGACTCACTGTTCTATCCTTCTGCCGTAGTTAGACTCACTGTTCTATCCTTCTACCGTAGTTAGACTCACTGTTCTATCCTTCTGCCGTAGTTAGACTCACTGTTCTATCCTTCTGCCGTGGTTAGACTCACTGTTCTATCCTTCTGCCGTGGTTAGACTCCCTCTTGCATTACGAAAAATACAACTACATCACACAGCCTTGAGTCTCAGGGTCCAGGTATACTAGAGGTAGAGACGTGGTTACCCTTAGAGGCTATGACCAGAAGAAGGTGTCTGTCTGTCTGTCTGTCTCTGTCTTGAATGGCGGGGTTGGTCGGTATACCATGACAAGTCGGTTCAGGGTGTTCGGGGCGTCGAGGAAGTCGGTGGTCTTGTTATTTGTTTCCTGTTGGTGTTTCTGGAAGAGAGAGAGAGAGAGAAAGAGAGTTACAGTAATTACTAAAATCTCTCTCTCTCTCTCTCTCTCTCTTTCTCAGTTAGTCACGGAGTCACAGCAATAGAGTCACGGAAGTAAGTAAGAATTAAGGAAGTAAGTAAGAGTCACGGAAGTAAGTAAGAGTCACGGAAGTAAGTAAGAGTCATGGAAGTAAGTAACAGTCACGGAAGTATGAGTCAGGCCAAGGAACTGACTCGCCCCAGACATCAGAACAAAAGGTACACATTATCACCTGACCCACATATTAATTCGAGGTTAATTCAATTCATTGGAGATTATCAGGATATGAGAAAGGTGTATAGACGAGTACAGGTGCAGGAGTACAGTGTAGGTATGAGTACAAATGCAGGAGTACAGATAAGAATAAGTACATAGTAATCAAGAATGCAAGTACATTGAAAATAAAATTACAGCTACACATTAGGTAAGATTACATGTACAGTAGATATTAGTACAGGTAGAGTACAGTGTGTGCGAGTACAGTAGAGTGAAGAGTTTAGGTAGAGATACAGTGTACACCTCTCTCTCTCTCTCTCTCTCTCTCTCTCTCTCTCTCTCTCTCTCTCTCTGTCTCTCAACCTTCGGGAGGGTGTCAGCTGGGTGGTGGTGTGTGACAGTGGCAGTGTCTTGCTGGAGCCCTTGTCCTATCACCCTGTCCTGTTTCTCGTTCTTCTTCTTCCCCCTTCCTGTTGTTCTCTTCTCTTCTTCCCCTTCTCCCTCTTCTTCTTTATTCTTCTCGTCTACCATGTTTCCCCCCCCCCTCTCTTCCTCACATCTCAACAAGAACAAAGACACATCATATCATCTATACAACAAGAACAAATTATTTCTCTCTCAACAAGGACAAACAAACACAGACAACATTCGCCATTAACACCATCATGAAAAAGACATTATATTATGAAATGAAAATACCACAAATTGTTCTTCTTCTTCAATGTTCATATATAATAATAACTTCCTTGTTCTCAGACATGCTTATCTTATGGCGTTATCTCCAAGTAAAAACAGTGTTAGAGTGCACAACGTAATGTCTCTAGCAATGAATGTGTTTTTATATTCAAGTTTTCAGTCCTTGTATGTTTCTTAAAGTTCAAAGGAATAGCGTCCTGATCTATCCTGTTCGTGACAAGATAAGAATCTACCACACGTGATTATGGTGTGCGGTGGTTGAGTGAATACAGCTCTCGATTCAGATCCTAAGAGGTCCCTGGTTCGATCGTAGTGGTACTAACACGCTATCAGGGGAAGTTGAGATGGTTTGGTTTGATGTCATGTTATTCCTGCGGTTCAGTAATTACTGTAAGGTCATAAGACGTTTAATAAGGTGAGTAATTACACAAGTCTATCAACAATTATAAACTGTAAGAGATTTACTGTCTGAAGTAACCACGCGAGTTTGGGAGTAGAGTTGTTGACGCTGAAGGTGGAGGAGGTAGTGGTGGAGATGGTGGTGGTGGAGATGGTGATGGTGGTGGAGATGGTGGTGGTGGTGGAGATGGTGGTGGTGGAGTAGGTGATGGTGGTGGTGGAGGAGGAGGAGGAGGAGGAGGAGGTGGTGGTGGAGATGGTGTTGGTGGTGGTGTTGAAGGAGGTGGTGGTGGTGGTGGTGGTGGTGGTGGTGGTGGTGGTGGTGGTGGAGTAAGTACTGATGGTGGTGGTGGAGGAGGAGGAGAAGGAGGAGGTGGTGGTGGAGATTGTGATGGTGGTAGTGGTGGAGATGGTGGTGGTGGAATAGGTACTGATGGTGGTGGTGTTGAAGGAGGAGGAGGAGGAGGTGGTGGAGATGGTGGTGGAGATGGTGGTGGTAGAGTAAGTACTGATGGTGGTGGTGGAGGAGGAGGAGAAGGAGGAGGTGGTGGTGGAGATTGTGATGGTGGTAGTGGTGGAGATGGTGGTGGTGGAATAGGTACTGATGGTGGTGGTGTTGAAGGAGGAGGAGGAGGAGGTGGTGGAGGTGGTGGTGGAGATGGTGTTGGTGGTGGTGTTGAAGGAGGAGGAGGAGGTGGTGGAGGTGGTGGTGGTGGTGGTGGTAGAGGTGGTGAAGTGGTGGGGATGGTGATGGTGGTAGTGGTGGTGGAGGAGGTGAGGGGGAAGGAGGAGGTAGAAGAGGAGGAGGAATTAACCAACAACACTTAACTACCACACACACACACACACACACACACACATTTAATTATGACTGATGGCGCTCATGAGATACTCGACTCTCTTACATCTCCTGTTATGCTGTGTACAAATTTATTTTTATTTTTCCGTCTTAATCTTTATCTCCGGATACATTACTCCTCTTTATCTCTCTCTCTCTCTCTATCTGGTAAAATAAGCTACGGGGTTAAGTTAGGTTAGGATAGGTTAGGTTAGGTTGGGTTAGGTGAGGACTGATTAGGCTAGTATTAGGTTAGTGTTAGGTTAGCTTAATATAATGTTAGGTTAGGCTCATATCCATCCAACCTATGTTTGAAGCTATCCAGCGTATTCGAGTTAATGATGATGTTTGCTAACTTGTTCCACTCATCCACTATATTTCCAAACCAATGTTTACCTACCTCGCGCCTAAATCTAAATTTATCTAATTTAAAACCATTGTTACGAGTTCGCTCCTGGTTGGATAGTTTGAGTACCTGTGTTATATCGCCTTTGTTTAGCCCTGACTTCCATTTATACACCTCTATCATATCGCCCCTCACTCTACGTCTCTCAAAGGAGTGCAAATTAAGATGCTTTAACCTGTCTCTGTATTCAAGGTTCCTAATGCCCGGGATTAGTCTCGTCATTCCCCTCTGAATTCTTTCTGAGGATTCTATATCCATTCTGTAGTACGGTGACCAGAACTGAACTGCGTAATCCAAGTGAGGTCTCTCAAACGCAAGATATATTTTTAGGATGACCTCGCTAGTCTTGTAACTAACACTCCTTTGTATGAACCCAAGTACACATTGTTTACTTGGCTTAAGGTTCCTACTTATCATTACTCATAAATCTTTCTCAGTCGAATTTCTCAATAACATCGTTGTTCATCTGGTATCATGTTTCTCTGTTTACATCTCCTACACTAAGTACTCTACATTTGTCCACATTAAATTTCATCTGCCATTTTTCAGACCATTCGAATGTTTTTATGATTTTATGTTTTTCTGGTAATAGTCAGTGTCCAAATCTATGTGTCATGACGTCTGTGTATATGTGTTCTTGAAATGTGTTAAGGTCAGAGATTATATGCGTGTGTGTGTGTGTGTGTGTGTGTGTGTTCCCAATGGTGACACGTGTATAAGGTGAGGCTCGTTATAACAGGAGGAGGAGCGGCAGACGGGTGTGTTTGGGAAGAGGCAGATGTTTCCTGTGAGGTTGGAGCTATTAATAGTATCCTTCTTTTTCGTTTAATGTGTCTTAGTCTATTTTATGTCATTATACTACTACTGCTATGATGACGACACCTGTGACTACCACTACATCTAATAATAATAATAATAATAATAATAATAATAATAATAATAATAATAATAATAATAATAATAATAATTAGTAGTAGTAGTAGTAGTAGTGATAATAATAGTAGTAGTAGTAAGTGTGCCAACTTGGGGCTTCATCTGCAGGAGGCTGACGAAGTAAGGGATTTAACAGCAAATATACTGAAGGAAATCTGACACGACGTCATGGTGGAGCCGCCCCTCCTTCCCTTGGACAGTGAGAACCTCCGTCACAGGACTTCAAACACATCCAACGAAGCCCGTGTGGACGTCAGTGCTCGAGGATTCTGGACGCGGGAACAGCGAGCCTTTGAGATCAGGATATTTGACCCCATGGCCGCATGTCACCGTAACAAGCTCTTGAGGCTACACACAAGAGGAACGAGAATAACAAGAACAGGGCACAGCTTTACTTCTCTGGTGGAATGGGACCAAGTGGAAGATGTTCCTACGCAAGGTTGGCCGAGGTGTATAGGAACAGAAGCAGCAGCCCAGAAGTTATGCTACAGCCGGATTGAGATGTCGACTGTCCTTCTCTCTCCTTAGGTCTGCTTTGCTCTGCCTCAGGGGAACGAGATCACATGCCCCAAAGCCAACAACAGTCGCAGATATCGACTATGAGGCAACAGTCACTGAACACCGCATAGATCTGCGGCTCAACTAACTCAACACAGCTAGGGTAGCTACTTACTGTATGTGTTAGGATATTTTATTTTAAGATAATAAAATGGTGGTGAAGGTATGGCTATTGGGGGAGTCTGGAGGCCACATTTTAAAAAAGTAGCAGTAGTATTGTGTTATATCTCACACACACACACACACACACACACACACACACACACACAACGAAAATCTTAATGGTTATAAAGTTATATTATTACTTATTAAAAGGTTCTTTGATGAATTTCAGGTGACGTATCTTGTTTGGAATTTAATTGTTGATGATTACTGTGTCAACTACCCCGGTGTACGAGGGTTAGCCCTTAGTCCAGCGATTTTCAACCAATGTGCCGCGGGAGTCTAAATAGTATTTGGGTAGCATTTAAAGAAATGGCATTTGGATGCGTTATGACATTACTGTTACTTTTAAGGAGCGTATTAAACTCCTTTTTTTCAATGATGCAATAAATAAACAAATATGTTGTTCATTAAAAGCCCAAATGGTAGTTTTAAATTCTCTCCTTAATTCCGTGGTGTAGCTCCGCCGATCAATATGTCCTTAAATACTGAGATGAAAAAGGTTGAAAATCACTGCCTTAAATTTGCAATACATGATGGGTCACCTGAAGATTAGTCACCCTTGATTATTTCACCTTAAGATTAACCACTCTAACGCTAACCTAACCTAACCTAACCTAACCTAACCAACCAAGAAAAATAAGCTAGGTGTTACGTGCTAGAACACAGGTGAGCTCTTATTTATTACTTCGAGAGAGACATCCGAATATTAAATGTTGAACCTTTCCCAGTGTGTGTGTGTATGTGTGTTAAGCTTATACTGTATGTGAGAAGTGATATTGTTATCTATCTGTCTGTGTTTACTCTTCATGTTTCACTATATTGCTGAGTGCCTTGTCTGTCTGTCTGTCTGTCTGTCTGTCTGTCTGCCTGTCTGTCTCTTTTCTGTCTGTCTTTCTCAGTTCCTGTTTGTCTTTTTTCTCTATCTCCCGATGAGATATTTGCCAGAATATCCTGGAGGATAGTGAATGAGATACCGATTTTCAAGAAGGGAAATAGATCAATATCCTCTAACTACCGTCCAATCAGCTTAACATCAGTTGTAGGCAAATTACTGGAAGCGATAATTTCAAACTCTATTCGAATTCACCTGAAGAAGCACAAGTTGTTCAATGATTCCCAACATGGCTTCACAAGTGGGCGTACATGTCTAACTAATCTAATAACATTCTTTTCAGCTGTTTTCGTATCAGTGGACGACAGGCACAATTATGATGTGGTATATCTCGACTTTAGCAAAGCCTTCGGCAGAGTCCCCCACGAAAGACTAATACGAAAAGTGGAGGCTACTGGAATTGGAGGAGATATTCTAAAATGGATTAGGGCGTAGTTAAGGGACAGAAAACAGCGAGTAAGCATTAACTGCACTAAATCTGATTGGGGTAACGTCACTAGTGGAGTACCCCAAGGCTTAGTACTTGGACCATTACTATTTATTATATACATAAACGACATAGATATAGGCGTAGACAGCAACATAAATAAATCTGCTGATGACACTAAAATAGGGCGGGTAATTAAATTTGACGAGTGCTCCGCAAAGCTACAGAAAGATCTAAACAAGACTAGCGAGGTCATCCAAAAACTATATCTTGCGCTTGTGAGACCTCACTTGGATTACGCAGTTCAGTTCTGGTCACCGTATTACAAAATGGATATAGAATCCCTAGAAAGAATTCAGAGGAGAATGACAAGACTAATCCCGGGTATTAGGAACCTTGAGTACAGAGACAGGTTAAAGCATCTTAATTTGCACTCCCTCGAGAGACGTAGAGTGAGGGACGATATGATAGAGGTGTATAAATGGAAGTCAGGGCTGAACAAAGGGGACATTACGAAGGTACTCAAACTATCCAACCAGGAGCGAACTCGTAACAATAGTTTTTAATTAGACAAATTTAGATTTAGGCGCGAAATAGGTAAACATTGGTTTGGAAATAGAGTGGTGGATGAATGGAACAAGTTACCAAACATCATCATTAACTCGAATACGCCGGATAGCTTCACAGATAGGTTGGATGGATATATTATGAGCGATAGGGGTTGGGTGCAAATGGGACTGCCCATTATGGGCCAATAGGCCCGCTGCAGTTCCCTCCATTCTTATGTTCTTATGTTAAAACTAAATCATGTAGTATTAAGTGGCATCGTAAATGGTTCCTGTTATTAAGTGGCATCGTAAGTGGTTCATGTTATTAAGTGGCATCGTAAGTGGTTCCTGTTATTAAGTGGCATCTTAAGTGGCTCCCGTCAGTTAGTTTCACGCTTCAAGGATGGAAAAGCTGTGTCGATGTTACTAATTATTTTAGGTCGGCGATCTGTAAGGTGAACCACTGCTGACTCACCCATTTAAATGAAGATGGTGTTTGGAGTAATGTTAGTAGTGGCCAAAGTAGTACTAATAGAACCGTTAAGAAGAAGAAGAAGAAATACTAATTATAGAAGTCATCTTTGCCGACATATTTAATCTCCACAAACAGGAAATAGAAACAAATTTAGAAAAAAAGGAAATTGTTAGTAGAGTCATTGATACTGAGTACCACTTGACCAGTTCCCAGCAACACACACTCACTCACAGACACACTTGAGTCTTTGTTAAGTGTATACGATGCTGTCAACCCCTCTATAACCCCCTTCCTACCCTACCCTACCCTACCCTAAACCTAACTTAACCTAACGCTAAATAACACTAACCCTAACGCTAACCTAACCAGGGTGTCTAATCTTCAGGTGACCCAGGTTCTCTCATTTCCCATCAATTAAGGAAAAACTTACCTCGTGGTCACACATATGAGGAGCCATCACTGCGCAGCAACATGAATAGGTCAGACAGTTAGGTTCAAGGAAGAGAAGGTTTCCTAAAAGTCTTCTCAAGAATCTAATAAAAGAGGAAAATTAAGCAAAGGGGTTAGGTTAGGTTAGGTTAGGTTAGGTTAGGTTAGGTTAGCGTTAAATTAAGTTAGGCTAACCTCTATGGTAACCTAATTTAGTAAGTCAAAGATGGGCCAATTTAACCAAATCTAATCTAACCTAACTTAACAAGAAGTAGGAAGGGCCAAATAAACCTAACCTATCCTATATAAACAAACACCTCAATATCCGTGTTTACCTTGGAGGTCTGATAATGACTTTAATATTGGCTCTTATATTATATGCTAATTATAGGAGCCGTGACTTATATAATTATCTCTCAGTACCAGAGTCAGTTTTCACGTGACAGCTAATTAAATTTTGGTCATGTTTGGTGGTTAAGGGTGAGTCTCTCTCTCTCTCTCTCTCTCTCTCTCTCTCTCTCTCTCTCTCTCTCTCTCTCTCTCTCTCAGCAACACCAATCGACAATTCCTAACCACCCTTTCTTGTCTCAGTACTGTGAATTAAGATAAATAAAACATGGTTCTTGAAGGTCGTTTGACGCGCGTGTAAATAATAATAATAGTAATAATAATTAACGGTTTATTGAAAGAGCTTGGCAGCCAGAAGGCTGAAAATATACAGTTACATATTTAGGGAATGGGTTACGAATTACAAATAATATACAAGTAACATAAGTGACACAAATAAGACATATAATAACTAGATGGGGAAAAGCTCAAACTACAGTGCATTTCAACATAGTGACAGTGTTACAGTATTACAAGTTATTGATAATTTTTACAATGTGTGTGTGTGTGTGTGTGTGTCGGATCAAGCAATGATGTGGAAGAGTAGAAGTGACGGCTATGATGCTATCACTACCCCACGACACACCTCTCTCTCTCTCTCTCTCTCTCTCTCTCTCTCTCACACACACACACACACACACACACACACACTCCACCTCCCACACACACACACACACTCACACTTCGCCTCCCACACACACACACACTCCACCTCCCACACAGTCGTTCAGTAAGGATAGAGGAGGACCCAGATTGTATCAGTTACCTTGTGGGACACCTTACCCGACGCCCCTACAGTGAAATACACTATAGGCTCATCGGGTCTCCTGACGAAGGGGTGGTCGTTTGGCGTTATATGGGCACTGAGAGAGGTGCTGGTTAAGCCTATCTTTACCCCTAAACTACCATGACCAAACCTAACCTAAGCTAACCTAACCTAACCTAGCCTAACCGGATCTAACCTAACCAAAAATAACCTAACTAAGCCCTGAGCATTGTACACCTGGAGACCAAACAACAACAAGAGAATCACATTGAAAGCCGATTATCCTAACTCACCTGTCCTAGTTTACTTGTCCTAACATACAGTAACTTAGTTCTAGAGCTAGCTAACTCACCTTGACCTCAGTAGTGGGTAGTATTCAGCTGCAACTGACGTGTTGTTTTGTTGAATAATATAAACCAGGAGAAAGTTCTTATCGTGCACATGAAAAAATCCTTACCAATTAATGTTAATGAGCAAGATTCGCAGGTGAGTTACAAGGTGAAGTCCCGTAACACATAGATGAACATACAGTATACATAATATAGAGTAATGAATAATCACAAGAAAGTATATGTATACCTAAATAAATGGGTTAAGGAAGAATACTTTTAGTTAAATGAATGTGTCTAGAAGGGGGTTCCCCGGGCCGCCGCTACCGTCTACATGGCGCCATCGTCGTTACCTCCATCATCTGGCCGCCAGTGAGGCATCTCTCTCTCTCTCTCTCTCTCTCTTACTTTAGCGTGCAGTACATATACACCATAAGAGTTTTGTCGTTTAAGAAGTACTTAAACAACCTCAGAAAAGGAGCGGCTGCTTCTCAGAAAAACGAGGCAAGAAGGAAAACTTTGTCTAGTTGTCAAGACGTGTAACCACCCTCCACTCCTTGCACTGTGTCGGGTCGAGTAGATGAATCATCATGTTGTAAGAAAAGGTATGAAACTGTGAGAAAACGAGTCACTAAACATGCTTGGTAAAGATGATACCACGATCGTCATTTGTTAGTATGAGGAAGAGGGAATATGAGAAGATGTGAATATTGAAGTTGTTAAAAGAGGAAATAATAAACACTGACGCAGAGGAACACACAAACATTAACTGGAACATATTGAAGGTCTGCCAGTCCGTCGTGTGTGCCGTGTCTGCTGTGTGAAGATAACGTCACCATCATCAGGGCGGAGCGGCAGGTCACACCCTGTTCATCTTCTTCTATTAAACCTTACATATTATGGCGACACACCTCAACCTGTTGTGTGTACATACATACATACATACTTACCTGTACATACATACATACATACATATACAGTATAGAATTCTCTCTCACTCGTTCAAATGACACCACTGAACCTAACTGAACACACACACACACACAAATTGCGCCCAAGCTGTCTATAAATTACAAAAGATATATAAATGCAATAGTTTCTCCTCACAACTAACTTAACTACTTAACAAGAGTATCTTAAGTGTGCATTCTGAGGTTTGTTGATAAGTGTTAGTGTGTATAGAGAGAGGTTAAATATGTGCCTAATGAATGTAGGTAGTGAGATAATGGGTGTGTGTATGTGTGTTAATAGTAATGATTGTGTGTCCAGATAACAAAACTCTATTCCAAGATCAACAGAAGTTTCCATTTTATTGATTTTCCCTCTCCTTTCCACTGGTCTTTTTTTTCCTGTTTCCTTTCCCAGTTCTACCTCTTCTCTCCCTCTTCCTTCACCCTCCATCTCTCCCCCTCTTACTTTCTTCCTCCTATCTCCTTTTCCCTGTCACTTCCACTCGTCTATTTTCCCTTCTCCCTCTCCCATCTCTCTGTTTCCCCTCCTCCTCCTCTCCCTCCATCTCCCCCATCCCTCTTCCCTTCCCCTCACCATAGATGATGGGATCGCCTTCTGGGAGTAAAATAAACCTGTTATGCTCAGTTAATTAATACTGTTACCTGTATTTAACTAAAGGTGTAAGTCTTAATTTATATACCTACAGAAATAACCAAGATGTATGCTAGGTTAGGTTCGGTTAAATTTTAGTGGCATTGGTTAGATTAGGTTATATTGGGTTAGGTTAGGTTATATATTTGATAAATAACATAATACACTGGAACCTAACCTAACCTAACCCCCCTCCCCCAGGTAACGATAAGGTGTTTAATTATCAGGTGAAATCATCTTTTGGGGGGGCTAATCTTCAGGTGATATAGAAAGGCACCTGATTAACATTGACGAAGATGAAAGAAAAAAAAAATTAGAAAATCACATCCAAGTCCGGTTCTTAATTTAACTGAATATTTATGTATGCTAACTAAAGTGCTTGATATATAACCCACTAGAACGAGCACAGTTGTTGTTAAGAAGTGGTTAGAGGTCACATGTCAGAGGTCAGGTCACAGGCTCAAAGTTGTTGGACGTGCGTGAGGTTGTTATCATCCTACAGGTCCCCAGCCGTTACCAACACCTCGTCCCTCCCTGACCAGATATCCCTCCTCCTAGAGACAGGCCTGGCACTAGGGACCTGCCACACTTTGACATAAACAGATGAAATGTACCGGGAATTTCCCCCCCCCCCCCCCCATACACTCATCATTCTGGCACTTTATGTAACTTGCTGACAAAACCTATGACCCTTAATGCATGAGTCATAAAGGCAAGCATGAACTACGCATGCCCAGATGGGCGCTGTAAACGCTTCTGCGGTTCACCTTGCACAGGATGTAAGGAGGTACCCAATAAATTAGCTCCCTCGGGGGTAATCTATTATCGTAGGCTGTGTGTGGGTAGGTAGGGAGGGAGGGCGGGTTAAGAGACACCTTCTTAGTAATTATATATATTCTCTCTCTCTTTCATTTTCCTTTCTCCACAATGCACCCAGAACTCTCTCTCTCTCAGACACAGATCACCACCACCACCACAGGCAGGACACCGACTAGCAACACCTAACCTTGAATTTGACATTGTGACACAGCCGACTGTCTTGAGACTTTTTTTTTTTTACATATAGTTACTGTTTACTTAAGACACACACACCTTGTTTACTTAGAGCGCAAGTTTCATGTAGAAGTGTATAAAATGAACTTGATGAATAATAATATTTTAATCTTGGTGGTAATGGTGTTAGACACAGTGTATAAGTGACACGAATTGTTAAGAGTCAATATAGAATGTGTGTTACCTGATTATTGACGCCTCTACCACCTAAGCTTTTCGCCTGATGATCAATTAATTCATTTGTGACCCTGGACAAAAGACTCATTGGGGTCCTATGCAAGGGAATCATTTGGGGCTCTCTCATCACCCGTAAAATAATAGGTATAATATTTTGGGCGGCCATAAAGTGTGGAACGCCCACTTGCCCGTCACTAAGAGTAACCATCCACTCACTGCGCAGTGTACCATCGCTTCAGCTCGTGAGTAGAAGAAAAAAAAAGAATTACGTCAATGTTCTTTTTTTTATCTGCACACACACACACACACACACACATACACACACACACACACACACACACACATTTAACCTTTCCTCGCGGCGACTTTGAATGCGCATAAGAGAACTAATTAACCCCAGACAGCTCAACCAGTGTTTGAGTGTGTTTCTGTCAGTTCCTTCTCAAACACTCTTCAACTAACCTAACCTAACCTATTAACTTAGATATATAATGAGTGCCCTAAACCCGAATTGTCTTAGCTGGGTTAGGTTAGGTTAATTGAACAGTGTAAAGGCCTTGTTATCATGGGTTATTAATTACGTACTTTAGGGGAATATTTTCAGGTTTGGTGCTAGTACGGTGTATGTTTTTGATACGTGTGTGTGTGTGTGTGTGTGTGTGTGTGTGTGTGTGTGTGTGAGGAGGCATATAACTCGACTCACCTGAATTTCTTCGCTGTTTAAGAAAGCAGTTCCTCACACACACACACACACAAGTAGTGACGTTAGTAGTAAATCCGTGTCATTTTTTTTTTTGGTGATAACCCGACAACAACACGACTGTACTAGAGCTTTAAATTCTTCCTCGTCCTCCTTCTCTCTCTCTCCCTCACAAGGCCGTTCCCTCCTTTCCCCCACCACGCTTCACTACGCTCCACCTCCCTTACATTTTCATTCCTTCAGAGCATCCGTGTGTGTGTGTGTGTGTGTATGTGTGTGTGTGAGTGTGTGTGTGTGTGTGTGTGTACAATGGCCCACCCCCACCCCCCATACAACCCCCCTTCATTTTCTTACATTCCAACATACTTGTCCAAACATACAGGAGGGGGTGAGGGGTCTGCCACACATCGCGTCACCCTCCCTTCCTCCCTCCTTCCCTCCACTTTGACTTGTGACTTACCCAATGTTCTTAAAATTTCAGAAGTTTTAATACACACTTTTCATTTTTGTTTCATTTTACTAATTATCTCACCACACGAACTTTATAGAGATGTTTAAAATTAATGGATGTTTTTAGAATACTGATATTAACTTCCTTTAATTCATCGCCATAATGGATTGTGTTGACTAGAAGAAAAAAATAATTAAAATCGTCCGCCATGATAATAAAAACAAAAAACACGTTAAGTCTGAGGATGTCCCCAGTGGATTCTCCCCACCAGCCACTCCCAGTGCTCTTCACGGCCAAACCGTTTTTCATATTTGGTCAAATCTTTTTGGATGGGAAGCATAAGGCTATTTTTGCAATCCACTCAAAATAAAAGTCTTCCCTACAATATTCACTTAAAATGTCATAAAAAAATTAACTTGGAATTGAGAGTCCAATAATTACATTAACATAATATCCGTAAATTGGAGTGAAGATTTACCTTACTCTGAAATGGTGGTGGAGCATGGTAATGGTGGAGGAGCATGGTAATGGTGGTGGAGCATGATAATGGTGGAGGAGCATGGTAATGGTGGTGGAGCATGGTAATGGTGGTGGAGCATGGTAATGGTGGTGGAGCATGATAATGGTGGTGGAGCATGATAATGGTGGAGGAGCATGGTAATGGTGGTGGAGCATGATAATGGTGGTGGAGCATGATAATGGTGGAGGAGCATGGTAATGGTGGAGGAGCATGGTAATGGTGGTGGAGCATGATAATGGTGGTGGAGCATGATAATGGTGGAGGAGCATGATAATGGTGGTGGAGCATGATAATGGTGGAGGAGCATGGTAATGGTGGAGGAGCATGGTAATGGTGGTGGAGCATGGTAATGGTGGTGGAGCATGATAATGGTGGTGGAGCATGGTAATGGTGGTGGAGCATGATAATGGTGGTGGAGCATGGTAATGGTGGTGGAGCATGGTAATGGTGGTGGAGCATGGTAATGGTGGTGGAGCATGATAATGGTGGAGGAGCATGGTAATGGTGGTGGAGCATGGTAATGGTGGAGGAGCATGGTAATGGTGGTGGAGCATGATAATGGTGGTGGAGCATGATAATGGTGGTGGAGCATGATAATGGTGGTGGAGCATGATAATGGTGGAGGAACTTGATAATGGTGGTGGAGCATGATAATGGTGGAGGAGCATGATAATGGTGGAGGAACTTGATAATGGTGGTGGAGCATGATAATGGTGGAGGAGCATGATAATGGTGGTGGAGCATGATAATGGTGGAGGAACTTGATAATGGTGGAGGAACTTGATAATGGTGGAGGAACTTGATAATGGTGGTGGAGCATGATAATGGTGGAGGAGCATGATGATGGTGGTGGAGCATGATAATGGTGGAGGAACTTAATAATGGTGGAGGAACTTGATAATGGTGGAGGAACTTGATAATGGTGGTGGAGCATGATAATGGTGGAGGAGCATGATAATGGTGGAGGAACTTGATAATGGTGGAGGAATAAGGGCGCCGGTGGTAGAGCGGTACCGCTCTTGCCTCGCAAGAGAGATGTCACTGGTTCGATTTCCGGGCCGGTGGAAAGTTGTTTGAGCACACTTCCTAGTCCTCCTTGGTCCCTGTTCACCTAGCAGTAAAGTAGGTACCTGTTGTAAGTCGAAAGTTGTGAATTCGTATTCAGGGACAAGTTGTCTGAGCGTCCAATAACTTGATGACATAAACCATTGACTCCTCAGGCTTCTACGCCCTTGACAAAAAAAACTATGACCCTTCAGGCTTCTAATCCCTTATCTCATGAGACATAAAGGCAAGCATGAACTTAGCATGCTTCCCAGATGGGCGCTTCTGCACTTCACCTTACACAGAATGTAGGGGGGTGCCCAATAAACTATAAAAAAAATGGTGGTGGAGCATGATAATGGTGGTGGAGCATGATAATCGTCCCCTGGTTCTTCTTTCTCGTACATGTTTGCAGAGTTGAATAGCTCCATCATGTGTGGTGTTACATTGAAATATCTGCAAAATTTTCCTTGGAACTGGAGGTGTGAGCGAACACTAATAAATTGCGTCCAACATTTCAGAAACGAGCCGATTTCGTAATTTGGTTTTGGCATAAGAACATAAGAATGGAGGAAACTACAGCAGGCCTATTGGCCCATACACCCAACCCCTATTGCTCATATATCCATCCAACCTATGTTTGAAGCTATCCAGCGTATTCGAGTTAATGATGATATTTGGTAACTCGTTCCACTCATCCACTATATTTCCAAACCAGTGTTTACCTATTTCGCGCCTAAATCTAAATTTGTCTAATTTAAAACCATTGTTACGAGTTCGCTCCTGGTTGGATAGTTTGAGTACCTTCGTAATGTCCCCTTTGTTTAGCCCTGACTTCCATTTATACACCTCTATCAAAAAGCCCCTCACTCTACGTCTCTCGAGGGAGTGCAAATTAAGATGCTTTAACCTGTCTCTGTACTCAAGGTTCCTAATGCCCGGGATTAGTCTTGTCATTCTCCTCTGATTAGGTGAGGTTATGACAAGGTGAGGTGCTAGACTTGTCTTCAAAATCCACTAGATGAGGAATTAATACGTGTCTTGCAAAATTCGGCCAAATGGTTTGGCGTAATCATCTATTTTTCCACGGCCAGATAAATTTTGTACGGCCAAAGAAGGTAAGTTTGGCCGTGGAAGCGGCCATCTGGCAACCCTACAGCCAGCCAGGGTATATAAAAGCCAATGGGGGGTGAGCTGGTACCATCAGTTGAATCTCAGGGCTGGTACACGACACACGAGGTACTGCATCACTCATCTCTGCCCTGTGAATTATCAGCATTCTGGGTGACTTGTTTTTTTATCTGATACATTGCACTCCATTTTTATCAAGTATTGTTGGAAAAAGAACCGGAATAGACTTATTTTGATCCGTGAAGAAGTTTGTCAAGTTCTCCTTGAGAACTTGAAGAAGTCTCGTTGGGCCTTTTAGCACAACTCAAGATATGTCTGGCATTATCTTGAAAACATGGATGATGCGGGCGACTGTGTGGGCGTGCTTGGCCACATATCTAGCCACAGGTGTTGTGGGCGCCGCAAGACACCACCACGATGACAGGTTATCCACGACCGACTCCTTCAATGACCTGTTGAACCGCCTGGAGACCTCCATAGACGAGAAGACTACGAGATTACAACGTGGTGTGACGGCAAGCTTCCCCTACCGGGTAAGTTAACAGTCTTAAAGCTTTACACTGGTAGGAAAAGAGTAAAGGAAGCTTGAGCTGGTGATTTACAGAAGCTCATTACTTGTGTGAGGGCCCACTAGTCATTCTACAACAAACTTTGAGGGATAAAATAATTTGGACTAACTAATAATGTCTTTGGCAAACATTATTAGTTATATTTTACTTTCTCTTCTCCCAACTATGCTCATTAAGCGTGTGGTTAAGGTTAGTACATAAAATATTCCCTCCCAGGATATTCTTGTTATATGTATGCCTGCGGTTTAGCAACTATGGTCTTTAAGTGTGTAGTCTAAGTTAGTACATAGAATAATAACATAAACGTCAAGAACTTAAACTTTCACTTCACCGCCGCTTGTGACTTGCCGTCTCTGTCGACCACGAATGTACTGACCAACTGTAGCTTAGTATGATTCCTTATTTAATTAAAGCAAGATTGTAATTTGATACCGGTGTGAAGTTATCAGATTGAATATTGATCTCCTTTTATGCTTTTAATAGTATATTTCTATGTTTTTTCCTTTGCTGTGTTAAATAATATCCTTCATATATACTTTTTATAATTAGTTTAGGGTTATATAACTGCTATAATCTATCTATCTCGTTAGTACTTTGACCACGCGAAGAAACATTATCGATACTGTACCATTAATTGTTGTTGATGCTCCCTAGACAGATTGTAAATTTGACTGTCCTCATTATCCGACACGAAATATTATGAAAAAAACTAAAATGTCTACAAGATTCACAAACACACACACGCACTCACACACACGCACACACACACACACAAATTCACTCAAAATGACACAAACAATTCGTAAGAGTTACTCATCGAAAAACAAAAGAAAGCGTATGTTACAGTCGATCCATTTTCTTATCTCTCAACCTGTCAGACAGTGGACTGCTCTAACTGGCTCCCTCTGACTGTGTGTGTGTGATGAAGACTGATAACTGGAAGCATATCCCTAGACTGTGTGATGAGGGATAGATAACTGGGAGTATTTGTTTACCTGCAAAATACTGAAATAACTGATAATTGCTTGGAGAGACTTTTTTGAAGGTGGGGTTTTCGTGTTGTTAAAATATTACTGCGGTGACAACAAGATTCTTCAAGCGCGTAATAAGGTTAGTAATAAACTAGTGCAACAACATTAAAAATTTATGGGTGATAGAACTCTCTGTGCGTGTGTGGGCTTTTGACATTATTATTATTATTATTTGTGTTATTTTCTATATAAATGAATACACACAGATATTCTCTCTCTCTCTCTCTCTCTCTCTCTCTCTCTCTCTCTCCCTCAGTTCATATTGGAGTCAACCATCGATAAGATCAGTCGTATAACTTGAATAGATGTCCTGATTTAATGGATAGACAGACAGACAGACAGACACCAGTTAAAAAGGTGATGAGCCGTAGAGTGAATTGTCTTGTTAACGAAAGTGAAATAGTTATCTCGGATCACCTGAAGATTAGACCCCTCTGTTTATTTTACCTGGTGATTAAATACCCTATCGTTAACCTAACCTAACCTAACCTAACCCCCAGATATGGTTAGAGTGTGGAATCATCAGGTGAAATAAGCTAGGGAGGCTAATCTTCAGTTGATTCCTTATATTACTTTTGAAAATTACAGTTCATTAGGTGATTCTTAGAGCATAATAAATATTTACATTAATATTACAGTGGAAACAGAAAATAGTGTGTATGTATGTCTGTCTGTCTGTGTGTGTGTGTGTGTGTGTGTGTGTGTCAGTATCTTGAGAGGATCACGTCGGACCACCGGGGTTACCTGTGCACCTTCTGTAGCCATATTTGTACCTGTGTCGCCTGCTGCTGTGTGTGAGGGGGGGGGGGGTTAGTTGGTGGAGGAGGGGGAGGGTAGTTGGTGGTGAAGGGGGGATTAGGGGGGGTTATGGTGGTGAAAGGGGGAGTTAGAGGGAGGGGTAATGTAGTAGTGACAAAAGGGAGCAGCATTCCTCCCCCTCAGTAACTCACCTCATCCCCCCCCCCCTCTTCCGTCCTGCCTCCTGATCCATTTCTAAGAACCTCTCCTTGGAACAACCTTTAAGAAACCCCCCCCCCTTCCCCCCCTCTCCCTCCCCTTCTCCCCCTCACCAAACTAGAACTTCCTTCCCCTCTCCCCCTTGGACAAGCCTAACAGCCCCCCCCCCCCTCCGCCTCCTTCCCCTACCCATTCATCCAACCCAGACCAACATCCTCTCTCTCTCTCTCTCTCTCTCTCTCTCTCTCTCTCTCTCTCTCTCTCTCTCTCTCTCTCTCTCTCAGATGAGGTAAGTTAGGCTTCCCACTACACGTCTGGAGGTCATTTTTAGCCTTTTTGTTTTAGGTGTGTAAGCGACGTAAACAGATGCAGTAGCTATAAGGTTGATGAGTTATTAATGACGTGTTTAATGACTTGATGGTCTTATTTAATTGACTCTCTCTCTCTCTCTCTCTTACAAGGAACTAAAAAGAAAAGAAGAAAAAAAAAAGAAAGGTGGTTTTGTCACTTCAACGCCTCCTAAGGGGTAATATAATGCTACCCAACTTCACATAAATGTCAGAAGAGTGATTATCACATTTTGTTTAAATGGTTATATAAGCCTTTAGTGATAACATCTGCAGGCAAAAAGGTCGTAAATGAATCCTGACCCAGCTCCCAGCTTCTTAAAGCTGATTAAGTAGTGATTAAGTGGAGGGTTTTTCTAAGTTATGAGAAACGGAACGATGGGAGAATACTTATTATTAGTAGTAGTAGTAGATAGTAGTAGTAGTAGTAGTATTGTATTACTATTATTTTTTTATTATTATTATTGTTGTTGTTATTAATAGTAGTGGTATTAAGTGGTTGTTTCTGAGCTTATGAAGAGAAGGTGGGGGGGAGGGGGGAGTTAGATGGGGAGGATGACCGTAGTTATGGGTAGAGGGGGGGGAAGAGTTAGATAGATAGATAGATAGATAGATAAGAAGCTATGGAAAGAGAGGAACATTCCCACGAGGTGACAAGTATGTTTATCATCTGACGGGGCGGGGCGGGGAGTAAACGAACCCTAAGCGTATGTTGCGTAATCCTCATATATGGCGATATATCTGTTTTAGTCTCTCCTTATCTCCGGGATCTTAAGCTGAGGGAGTGTGAGAGAGGGGGGTGGGAGAGGGAATCAGTCTTAAAAAACTTGACTAAAGAGAGAGGGGAGGAGAGAAAATGAGAGATAGAGAGAGGGAAGGAGAGAGAGATAGAAAACAAGAGATATAGAGGTTACGATTAACAAATTTATTGGGAAATCTTCGAGAACAGTTCAGTCAGTTCATGACACTGAGGGTTATGTCACTGTTCACTGCCACACAGGACAGAGGTTCATATACAGTAGAAATCATATTCTATTTGAGGACTAATCAGTGTGGCCTAGCAGCAAATTTTGGATAAGCAGCAAGACTGTTCTCAAGTACTCCTGATTTAATGTAGTAATTACAAAGTTCATGATACAATTAGCCAGGTGGTCTGAAGCCTTTGATAGTGTCACATTCAATAATAGAGTGTTCACGTGTTAATCTTTAGAGGTTTATCACAACGTTTACATGCTGAGTGTTCCGGTATGGGTACAGCGTTACTAACTTGCCAGATGTGTCTGTATTCTAGGCTAATTGGGGGAAGGACACAGAGAGGGAAAAGAGAGGGCGAAGTAGAGAGACAGAGAAGGGGAAGGAGAGACAGACAGAGAGAGGGACATTTACTTACTAGAACTGCGAGGTGTCGTCTTGAGAGGTGGCGGACCAGAGAGAGTCAACCCAAGCACTTTATCTAGTGTGTTAATCACATTCCTTGTAGTGGTCTGTATGTGAGGACAGTCTCTCTCTCTCTCTCTCTCTCTCTCTCTCTCTCTCTCTCTCTCTCTCTCTCTGTCCATTTAAAACACCACAACTAATTCCAGCTTAAATTTCTGTACCGCGATCATTTCTTCACAAACATAACAGCAGTCAACAAATTTAATCGCCTTAGAAGTAGACAGAAGTGGGTGTGTGACTCTGACTCCACCCACTGTCTTCACTCACCCGTCTCCAACCCCCCCCCCTTCCGTGTCCACCCCCCCCCCCTCCGTGTCCTCCCCCCCCCCACCCCCCGAGGTCATAGCAGCAACAGTTGTGATGGTGTTAGTGGCCGGTTCCTGCTGGTGATGTGGCGCCTTAGTGTCGCTCCATGTGCTTTCTCTGTCTCTCTCTGTCTCTCTCTGTCAACTTCTCTCTCTGTCTCTCTCAACAGTATATACCAGTTTTCCTGATATTATTGGTCTCTCTCTCTCTCTCTCTCTCTCTCTCTCTCTCTCTCTCTCTCTCTCTCTAGTTTTTCTGATTTTCAAGAGTAAAATTATTAATATGATCAAAGGTTCCCAAGAAAGTATGTCGTGAAGTGATTGTTTATTCCATTATTGTTAGTCGAGGGTCCAATATTTTTTTCCCGGTGAGATTATACAGTCTTCCAAAAAAATTTCAATATGGTTTGAACTTGATTTTTATTACGAATTGTTTTTGTTAATAAGGTTTTCTTTAATTTTCTAGTTAGTTAAAAGTTCCACAAATTTCATAGTATCGTGTGAGAGTGAAATGAGTTTAGTGTCGTGATCGTTTTAGAAGACTGTTCTCTTGTCTGCCTGTATACAGTCATGCACAGCTGTCAATTTATCACATGCTCCAGAGTTTTCCTAACACGATCTTATGCTTCAAAAGTTCTTAAGGTGAGGTTTCTGATGTTGTGTGATCTTTTTAGGCATTTTTTTTGTATTACTTATTGGGCACTCCCCTACATCCTTGTGTAAGGTGAAGCGCAGAAGGGGTTACAGAGCCCAACAGGGAAGCATGCTAAGTTCATGTTTGCTTTATGTCTCATGAGTCAAGGGCGTAGAAGCCCTTGACAGGTACCTACTTTGCTGCTAGGTGAACAGGGACCAAGGGAACTAGGAAGAGTATCCAAACAACTTCCTCTGGCCCGGGTATCGAACCCGTGACATCCCGCTTGCAAGGCAAGAGCGGTACCATTCTACCCACCGGCGCCCCTTTTTAGACATTTCTAGTTTACGTCAAGGGAAATTACTCACCCGAAAAGTGTTCCAGTGTTGTAAGTTTTGGAGAATTGTTTGTGTTTACTTTTATACACTTGATACTTCATGACTCAATCTTGCTGTGAGTTCCGAGAGTGACCTGGGTGAATGACGGCTCTTAAGAGGATACTCAATACTAAGGCGTGGTGTGTTCCTCTTAAATCGGGCACATCTCCTTAAAAGGGACAGTCGCCGTTAAAGGGCACGCCTCTATGTGAAGGAACACTATTCAATCATGTCAACCCTTGTCATTAAGTAGAACACTACCCGCTAATGAGGACGCTTGTTATTAAAGGACACGGGCCGGCACTATGGGCACCTGTCACTAAACGGGACACTCACCATCAAGTAAAACTTTAGCTGCTGAAATAAACCAGAATACAGTGACCTGGGGCCCGGGTACAGTGTCCTGGGGCCAGTGTACAGTTACCGGGTATAGTGATTTGGGGCCCGGGTACATGACCTGGAGCCGGGGTACATGACCTGGGGCCCGGGTACAGTGTCCTGGGGCCAGTGTACAGTTACCGGGTATAGTGATTTGGGGCCCGGGTACATGACCTGGAGCCCGGGTACATGACCTGGGGCCCGGGTATAGTGACTTGAGACCCGGGTACATGACCTGGAGCTGTAGTACAGTGACCTGGGGTCCGGGTACAGTGACCTGGAGCTGGAGTACAGTGACCTTGGGTCCGGGTACAGTGACCTGGGGTCCGGGTACAGTGACCTGGGGTCCGGGTACAGTGACTTGGGGTCCGGGTACAGTGACCTGGCGTCCGGGTACAGTGACTTGAAGCTGGAGTACAGTGACCTGGAGCTGGAGTACAGTGAACTGGAACTGGAGTACAGTGGCCTGGTGTCCGGGTACAGTGACCTGGAGCCGGAGTACAGTGAACTGGAGCCGGAGTACAGTGACCTGGAGCTGGAGTACAGTGACCTGGGGTCCGGGTACAGTGACCTGGAGCTGGAGTGCAGTGACCTGGGGTCCGGGTACAGTGACCTAGGGTCCGGGTACAGTGACTTGAAGCTGAAGTACAGTGACCTGGAGCTGGAGTACAGTGACCTGGGGTCCGGGTACAATGACCTGGAGCTGGAGTGCAGTGACCTGGGGTCCGGGTACAGTGACCTAGGGTCCGGGTACAGTGACTTGAAGCTGGAGTACAGTGACCTGGAGCCGGAGTACAGTGACCTGGGGTTCGGGTACAGTGACCTGGAGCTGGAGTACAGTGACCTGGGGTTCGGGTACAGTGACCTGGAGCTGGAGTACAGTGACCTGGGGTCCGGGTACAGTGACCTGGAGCTGGAGTACAGTGACCTGGGGTCCGGGTACAGTGACCTGGAG
This sequence comes from Homarus gammarus, assembly GCA_958450375.1. Taxonomy (NCBI): domain Eukaryota; kingdom Metazoa; phylum Arthropoda; class Malacostraca; order Decapoda; family Nephropidae; genus Homarus; species Homarus gammarus. The sequence continues at coordinate 2,136,632 of CAUDMG010001490.1, forward strand.
CTGGAGTACAGTGACCTGGTGTCCGGGTACAGTGACCTGGAGCTGGAGTACAGTGACCTGAGGTCCGGGTACAGTGACCTGGAGCTGGAGTGCAGTGACCTGGGGTCCGGGTACAGTGACCTAGGGTCCGGGTACAGTGACTTGAAGCTGGAGTACAGTGACCTGGAGCCGGAGTACAGTGACCTGGGGTTCGGGTACAGTGACCTGGAGCTGGAGTACAGTGACCTGGGGTCCGGGTACAGTGACCTGGAGCTGGAGTACAGTGACCTGAGGTCCGGGTACAGTGACCTGGGTTCCGGGTACAGTGAATTGAGGCCAGGGTACATTACCTGGGCCCAGGTGCCGAACCACTGCCCAGGTACAGTGACTTAGGCACAGTGACCTGGGGCCCGGGTACATGACCTGGGGGGTGGCTCAGTCTCTCTGGCGCCGACTGCTAGTAACTGGTGTGGCGTAGAGATATATTTAACTGACTTGATGGGGTAGGGGGCGGGGGGAAGCTGTGGTGTGGGGTATAACTCAAAGCTCCATCTCCCCCGCCTCCCCCCCCCTCCTCAACAAGCCCCAGCGACCCCCATACCAAGACCCCACTAGCCCCCCCATCAAGTTGTAGTTCGTCTCCACCAACCCCCAGCAACAACACTCTTGGTCTAGTTTAATATCTCATGTGTAGGTGACCAGCTGAGAATGTGTCTTGTTGTCTTACCTGTGTGTGTGTGTTAAATGTCACCTGTCTACCTGAGTGTGATTCATTCTATCTCTCTCACACACACACACACACACACACACACACCTATTAAACGCGTCAGCAGTGAAGTAATGGATATGCTGAAGAGTGGCTAAGGTTGAGACAGAAGGTCATTTACGAGGAGGAGGAGGAGGGGGGAGGGCGGAGTAACAGAGTAACAGCAGGGGGAGGAGGAGAGGGAGGCGCTGTAGAAGGACACATTCAACATACCTTTACATTCTTCTGGTATGTCCTCCTTCAAGAGTCGATTGTGAGAACGTATCTGACTGGTTGATGGATAGATTATTTATTCTATTTCACCTTAATAAGTTGGATTAGTTACGTGTTTGATTAGAGTTAGGTTAGTGTTAGATTAGCGTTAGGGGTAGATTAGGTTTAGGGAAGCATTACGTTAGATTAGGTTAGGTTTATGCTAAGGTGATAATGCTAGAGGGGCTATTCTTCACGTGATCCAAATAAGTTCATCTATTTCCTTATTGAGAAGATCAACTTGTGTTTCAGTATTAACTAACATCTTCAACACGTCTCTGTAACTCTACCTTGATATGTGCCTCTTCTCCTCGTCCCACTAATTCAGGGTCGTGTTGTTGCTGTGTGTGTGTGTGTGTGTGTGTGTCTTTTGAGTGTGGGTGTGTGTGTGTGTGTGTCTTTTGATTTTCGTTTTTCCCTGGAGGACGATTATATACATCTACATAAACAATTCCTGGAAAAAAAAATCCATTACTTTTTTCTCCAGGACGTAGTACGCTCGATTAGCTGTACCCAAACAACTCCTAGAAAAAATAAATGTCGGATTGGTTTTTAATTTTTTACTAGGAAGATTATGGACAAGGATACCGTGAACCTGTTATTTTTTTCCAAAGAAGATACACTATTGGTTACATCCTCACAAGTCGCCGTTCGTTCTGTAGGAAAAAATTAACAGCGGGTGTATATTTTTATTCCCAAGACGAACACTACAAACGATTCACTGCATATGTTTAAGTCCTTGTTGATCCTGGGGATAACAAAACTAGTGGCGCCAGTCGACGGGTGGGAGGCGATGGTGTTGTGAGAGAGAGAGAGAGAGAGACAGAGAGAGAGAAAGAGACAGAGACAGAGAGAAAGACAGAGAGAGAGAGAGAGAGAGAGAGAGAGACAGAGAGAGAGAAAGAGACAGAGAGAGACAGAGAGAGAGAGACAGACAGAGAGAGAGACAGAGAGAGAGAGAGAGAAGGGTAAATAAAAGAAGGTAAATTACCACTCTTAAGAATGTGTTGTGTTGCCTACCGTATCATGTGTTCAAGGTGACCACACACACACACTCACTAAGGAGGCACTTGACTGAGGCACTTAAAAACTTGAAAACTTAGCTAACCAGACAGTGATTATACATCTAGTCTCTGTGTATTAATGACACCATATTGACAAGTCCCTAACACCCTCTCTCCCTTACCTTCCCTCTCCCCCCTCTTATGGAGAGGGGGGAGAGGGGAGTAACGGAAGATAATACTAATTAACATGATGGAAATTTGAACAGCTGGGATAGATAGCTGGACAGATGAAGACCCCGAGATATTAAGAAGGTCCTGTCGTTCAATTAGTCCTCTCTCTCTCTCTCTCTCTCTCTCTCTCTCTCTCTCTCTCTCTCTCTCTCTCTCTCTCTCTCTCTCTCTAACTTATCATTCAATAAATATCTAAACTCGTGATCAAAATTAATACACATAAATTAAGATGAAGCTATAACAGCGTTCCTTCATAGCCACCAAGTTACTGAAGTGTAAATATTCTGTAGTGGTTTAATATATTCAAAGAATCGTGACTATTGAGCCTTTATCGCCTTCTGTTTGGATTAGATAATGTGACGTCAGTGAATATGGGTGCTCTGATTGGTTCACTGGTTTGTTTTTATGACGTAATTTGTTATAGGTGTGTCCTGATTGGTTCACGTATTTGTTTTTATGACGTAATTTGTTATAGGTGTGTCCTGATTGGTTCACGTATTTGTTTTTATGACGTAATTTGTTATAGGTGTGTCCTGATTGGTTCACGTATTTGTTTTTATGACGTAATTTGTTATAGGTGTGTCCTGATTGGTTCACGTATTTGTTTTTATGACGTAATTTGTTATAGGTGTGTCCTGATTGGTTCACGTATTTGTTTTTATGACGTAATTTGTTATAGGTGTGTCCTGATTGGTTCACGTATTTGTTTTTATGACGTATTTGATTATGGGTGTCTCCTGATTGGTTCAACCCTAATGTGATGACGTGTATGGCCTCTGAATTTGTTTTTTGAGTGTGACGTCATTAAGAATATGCACTGTGATTGGTGTATCCAAATGTGTTTCTTGTAAGCTGAGAATGAATGGGTTTTTTTTATGGAAAGAGATGAAGAAAACGTACTCTCTCTCTCTCTCTCTCTCTCTCTCTCTCTCTCTCTCTCTCTCTCTCTCTCTCTCTCTCTCTCTACACAAACACACACATACAAGGAGTCTTTGTAAAGCAAAAGTCTTCTTGCTCATAATGGAAAAATTGTGGGTGAGAACCAGTTTATTTGGCCACCTCACAATAACAACATTAATCTGTACATCACAACACATCACAACACATCACAACACATCACAACACATTACAACACAT